>VYZR01005480.1:11748-29130 GCA_013400675.1 Oxylabes madagascariensis
AATCAGGGCTACAGACCAAGAAACCCAGCAATTTACTAAAATGCACGCAGCTATCTATGTGTAAATTATGAGAAAGCAACAACGGGTCATATCTGAAAAAGCTGGTGAAATTTTTCATATCATTTCATGAAAAATCAGATTTTAAGCAGTGATGAATTTGTTGGAATGGCAGAGGGTGAAAAACTGGCACCAGCTGATCTCTTTTAATTAATTATGAAGGACAACTTGAAACAGAGATTATAAATAAACCAAATCAAGAATTCATTTTCCATAGCTCTTCTGCTAACAATCAGAAATAGCTGCCAAACAGAACACTTTCATGGATTTCAATATTAGAAACCTGGCTCAAGAAAGCTGTCTTCCATATAGAGCAACGGGAATAAACCAATCAGTTTGTGGCACACTTCTCCTTATAGGGCCTTCTTCTGCCACTCATGTGAATCACTGATACCCATGGAACTGCACATGCATAAAATTATATGAGAAGGGAATCATCCTCAGCATGCAGCTATTAGCCCACCATCCTGAAACTGCTAAACCATCTTTCTCAGTCATCTCTTGAGCCTTCACAACGGTGATGTGTCTAGCCTTGCCCCATTTCATTGGGTAATAACAAATAATTAGGAAATAATTACCACAGAAGAAAGGACATTGGGAAATGCCATGAAGAAGGCTCATCAGACACACCAAGTCAGGTCCTGTTCTTCACATGCTGTCTGTCTCTCCCACTACGGAGCTGGCTTTCCATACATCTTGAGTGGTTTTTGAAATGAAAAGAAAGGTTTTTCAACCTAGCAAAAACTGAAAATCAGGAAAAGGAAAAAATTAATATTAGAATTAATCAGACTGACAAAATACAGGACATGACACAACCTGCCTATGTCTAAGTGCTGCATTACCCTCTCTGTGTTGGCTGGTCCTGGGTAAGAGTCTTGTTTGCAGTTGGCATGAGCCTTGGCTGGAGACCACGACGCAAAAATCTAACATGACCTTGTTCATCTGCCTTTCACAAACAAACCCATCCCTCCAAATGCCTGGGTCAGGCATCTTCCCTTACTGCTCTGGTTTACACTTTAGCAGAGCTTTAAGCTTCCAAGCCTCAAAGGTGTGTAGCGCAGGAAGACCTTATCTGTTAGGTTTCCTCTGTTATGAAACACAGTCAAAAAGGAATAGCAAAAAAGAATTGTATTTTGATAAGTACACGTGAAATTGGATGAGAAAGTGTAACAACTACAGTCCTGAGTTTTCTGTTTAAAACTTGAGGAGAAACTATAAAAGAGAAAACCTAAGGAGGCAGGAATAAAAGAACTGTAGTTTATAAGTGGCCTGAAGCACAGCTGCATAAGGATAGGATATACCATATGCTTGCTTTGGGGTAAGAGCATGGAAAACTGCAAAGCTCCACTTTCAACAAGGAGATAAGCACGTCCACAGAAGATTTATTTGCCTCTCTGTCTATCAGGGTTATGCTTTAGCATCCTTGACTGCAGTCAAGAGATTCCAAAGGCAAAGGATCTGATGGCAGTGCCAAAAGAGGACTCTCCTCATATATTGCTAAGCACATGTTTAGTACTCTTCAGAATCAGATCCAACTTATTGAAACACTGTCTCAAATGAAAAGCCTGTGAAAATTGCACTTGCCATTACCATAGCTGAGTTTTGAGAAGAAAAACACTGAAGTCCCTTTCGTGTATCTTTGGTGTTTCTGTCCACAGATAACCTGTGATTATTTGCCTTTGATATTATAAGACTCTAAACCAGCAGGGAATCCACTTCTTTTTTCGCTAGCACTTCAAATGTGAATAGATCACAGAAAGAGGCAGGAACAGCTGCTATTTCTTCACTCGTGGTTGGTGACAGAACTTGCATTTTATTATAGGGTTGGGATGAAAAGCTGATCTTCTCAGAGTATATGTTCCTGGGTTGTTATGTGCAGATGCACTCAGGAGCTGATACCTTACCAAAATTATTCTATCTCAGTGCTGATGTCACAGCACTTTACGCTATCACTTCAAATAATCACCTAAGGTTATCACACAGTTCATAGATTTTCTCTGACTTTGAAGAAAAAGAGACACTACAGAAAAAGGCAATGTTACCTCAGGGACAAAAAGAAGCTGCAGCCACTGACCTTTGAGATGTTAAAATTATCAAAAAAATTCCCATTTCTCAGAATTATAATGAACTTCCTTTCCTTACACTGCTTTGTTGTTTTGTTTTTTTTTTCCCTCAGCTCATAATTTATTACTGCATGAAAAAAAAAAAAAAAAACAAAATGCCTTCTAAAGAGAGAGAGAGGACTCATTTGGGAATATTTCATCCGACATAAATAGATGGGCTGCAGTAGCTATGCTTCATCCCCTGGGTAAAAGGCATCCCCACGTGTGATCTGTCTTGTGCTTCGGGTTTGTTTTCCCTTCTTGGTGTGGGCTCTGCAGCTGGCTCTGTAGGCTTCAAACAGGAGGCCCCTGAAGAGATTCGTCTCTACCGTTTTTGCTTCTGCTCTTTTGTGGAGATGAGATTGTTCTTTTGATGGGATCATTTATCTTTGTGATGGAGGTCCTGATTTTCAATTATACTTAGGCCACTTTGGAGCACTTTGGCAGTGTAATGGGGCTTTAGAATCATCTCAGATCACATTTGCACCCCCTTTAAAGCACTTCTGCTCTGACAGAATGGTATTAGATGATTGTTGAGTACATGGGCGTCAGATTTGTAATGGTTTGATTAACTGACAGCTATGTAACTATCTTTTGAAAATGATATGAACATTAAGATGTCACAGGTAAGGATACCAGGGTAGTTTTGCCTTGGATATATCCAGTATTTGTAAGTGGATCAATCATCTGATACAGGAGCAATAGCAGCCAAGAGTGCCTGTGAACAGACGAAATACAAAATTACGCCTCAAATGGCGTATCGGTGAAAACAGTGGTTGTACTGACTGATGCAGTGATGGGCTTTTGGGAGAGCTTGTGGGTTGCAGTGAAGGCAAGGGTACAGAGCAACACTAGAATTTGGAAATCCTGACTTGGCACTTAAAGCTTTTCTGGCTTCACAGTGAGATCTATGTGAACAGAAAACCCTTTCCAGATGGCAGTCATTGTCCCCCCCAGCTTAAGTAATAAAATAAAGTGTATAGATATATATAAAAAATAAAAAAGGGTGGGAGTTGGCTGGTTGGATTTTCCTTAAAATACTTAATTGTATGAGTATATTTGGAGATGAGTGCCAAAGATTCCAATATAGATAGTGGAGAACTGAGACTCAGTGGTTCAGTGCCATTTGAGATGCCCTTAGGCATCCTGCTTGCATCCTAATTACCAAGTAAGAAATCTGAATGCTTCCTGTAGGCCTTGTTCATATTGTAATAAATAATTGAAATAATTCCTGTTAACTATAGAAAATAATACTATAAGGGATTGTAACAGTAGCATATAAAATATAGCTAACAAAAGGTAAGGGGGGGAAATGCCAAACTTCCCGAGAATCCTTTGCAAATACATAAAAATTAGCCAAGTAATAAAAGCTCTAGCCAACAGCAACTGCTCCATATAGATGCAAACAAGACAACCATCACCTGAGCGATGAGGAACCCTCCGTGAATCTGAAAAGGAGGGACACCTAAATCAGCACCACTGGAGTATGACCATCAGATGCTAAAGATTNTCTACCAGCACTCCACAATGTCTTAGGTACCCTATGACATCTAAAATGTCATGGATGGTATCTGTGGGTAAGATGCCCTGGTTTAATAGGTTTAATCTGATGTTACCAATACTTAAGTAAACCAGAATCAATTTCATTGAAATTGGGTAATTATACCTTATGAACTTAGGGCAAGAAACATCTTGGTCCTTTTCACAGAGAGACAGACAGAAAAACCACACATATACACATGCCACCTTATATCTGCTCTGCCCAGCAAAACTTCAAGTGGAGCTTGTGTCTTTATGAGGATAAGAAGTAATTAGCCACAAGACACAAATCTTCAAGAAAACAAACTTTTGCAGTTGCAATACTTGCAGAACTATTTATTCTTTGTAAGTTATGGATGAATTTCATTGCCTTTAGAAATCAAGTGCAACTTTGTCATCTGGCTCTGTACAGGATTAGCTGTTGGCTGTTAATGAACCCTGATTCCCAGAAGAAGCAGCAGTCCCCAGACATATAAAGAGACCATCATTTGACCTTGGGCATTATCCAGGTACTTAATGTACCTCACTGCAGATATGTCCTAAACAAAAAGCCAATTTATAAAAATTAAAAAGATTCTATGAAAAATGCTGACTACTACCAGACAGAGCTGTTCCATGCCAAGGTTTTATATCACGGATAAGCAGTGTATGAGGCACTTGTCCTCTTATTAGAATGCGAATCTATTAATATGATACAAGTGACATTCAGGGAAATGAATAGCCCATTATTCCATAGGGGTCTCATTAAAGATAGCCTCTCCTGAGGTTGCTCGGTGGCAAAGTTGGTAAGTGGATTAGTAGGAAGCATAGAGAGAATGAATGAACTTCAGTGACTGCTCCTTATAATGACTCCAGGTAATTAAAAAGACCAGAGGTATCTGGAGAATTCTATGTCTAATAGTGGTCTAACAGTATTTTAAAAACATCTCACTATGAAGTTAATTGAGCTTTAAAATTCATTTAGCTGGTCCTTGCATTAACAAGTAGCTTTTATGTGATGAAGGAATGAGAAGTTAAATATTGTCTCAATAAGTCTTCAAAGATGTTTCCTATTTTCTGTATTGGCCATTATTAAATAGTAATATTTATGCAAATTATAGTGCCAAAGCCTTTTCAGTATAGAAAAATGTTGCCCTGAAAACTCATTAAGTTTCAGCCACCATGTTCATGAAAAAGTACAAGACAAAATGGGTGCTGAAGGCAGTGCTACAAGCTGAGTACAAAACCAGGCACTAAGAGGACATGGTCAGGTTCAGGAAGGCATTACTGTTCCCTGCCTTCTTCTAGGAGCTTGGTGAAGAATGAGGGGAGAGGCAGTATTCACTGGTTGTCCAAATAGCAGAAGGTTTTTTTTTTAACCTGGGTCTCAGTAGAAGTGCATTCTCTGTATGTAAATGTTTAAAGGGGAGGGCTCAGCTGAACAGATGAGGATCTGATTTTCTTGGGTGGGACTGAGTGCATTTAACTGCTATGTTCCTGTATCTTGGGGGTGTAATGAAGCAGACCTTTCTGAGGAAGTTCCTAAGTTCCTTAGATAGTCAAAATAAGAAAGAGAAATGGCTATCAGAAAAGGTCACGTACACCTAACTCCTACTCAAACTTGGATGAGAAAGAACTCCTTCTGGAAGTTTTTACAGTCACTGTTAGCTTATTCCACCATCTAATGACTCTGAGCAGGTACAGGAAATCATATCAAAGAACCATCAAATCAGTAATAATAACAGTAATAACATGTAATTTTCCATATATTTCTCTATTCTAAGAAAAGCTACAAAAAGCTATCCACTACAGCCATGCTGTCTCATAGACAGCCTAGTAGCAGCAGGAATGACACTGAGCTCTGGAGGCCCAATCACACTAAGCTAAGATCTTGACTAAGATGTAGTCAAGCTACATCTCCTTGATGTGCTCTTTCCAGAACCTCAGAGGCAACCAGACCCATCCAGACCCTCAACCTGTTGCTCTGACTCCAAGGAAAAGTCAGTAATTATCTGACTGCAACCGCGTTAAAAAAAAAAAAAAAAAAAAAAGTGGCTCTATTTGTTACCCTTTTTTTCCTCACCATCTCAAGATTTTTTTTCTGCTTTACTGTCATCTTTCTTTCAAACCTTCTCTGAAAATATCTGCCTTCCCATTTCTCTGTTTAATACTCTTGATATATTTTATCATTGCAAAGCATTTTGAAACACATTTTGCATGAAAGACACTGTCCTGAGGAAGAGCCAACTCACACTGTGTTGTTTGCATAGAGAGCATTGAAGGAGGAAGAGCAATAAAAGAGAAAATTACTTTGGAGCTGCAGTGCTTCCTGCTGTCACGGCCTCTGCATGGGGCCCTGACGTGGCCACCAGCGCTGGTGAGTGAGGCCTGATCTTGCTGACAACTCCTCTGGTGCAGCTTTGCCCAATGTCACTGAGCAGCTCACAGCAAATGAACAACCCACAAAGAGTGGCAGGACATCAGTGATGTAGCCCAGGCTAAAAAAACTTACGGAACACCAGTGACCTCCAAAAAGAACAAAAGCCTTTCTGCCTTGTTCCTCTTTTTGCCCTGTTCTCTCTCCTCTGCTGAACAAATCATAACCTCTTGTAGCAGTGCTGTTCACCTCCTCTTGAGAGATGCTTTATCCAGGAAAAGAATGAAAAATCAGAGCACAGCTGCAAAAAATAATTCTCACTTGTTGCCTAAGTACTTGTATTTTTTGTACCTCAACAAGCTAGGATGATATGACCTAGCCTACATTGTGCATGTTGAGATTGTGAGACATAGTGGATAGATCTGGATCTGACTTCTCAGTTTCTTCCAGAGCCATGGATTACTAGTAACTATGTCTGATGCTGTGGGGTAAGCACATTCATCAGTAGGAAACATTTAAGAATCTTCTCATTCTTCAGTGGATTAGGCTTTGAGCAAAAATCCACAAAAGTAATACAAGTCCAAGCAGTCATAGTTTGTTTCCTCTAGAAAGCACTGTTTTTTTTCTGGCCAGTCCTAGCGACAACATGCCTGGCTTAACAGCCCTTCAGCTCTGTTGCATTTGCTTTTCCTTCTGTTCTTCTCCCTGCTTGACCTTGGGGAAATTCTTGCTGTCTGTCCCAGGTTGCAATTCCACTGCTAGAATAATTGAGCTATAACAGAAACCTTTCCATTGACTTCTTCATTTTTTTCAAGATTCAAATATTTTGCTTTACCGCTTTTGGTTCTCTTATCTCCTTAGAATTTTGTACCTAGGAACTTATCTATATGCAAAATCATTGTTGAGAATTTCAATGCACCATCTGTCTCTGTTTATATCTAGTGACATCCCAGACACAGGGCTCGTACCAGAAAGTCTCTACCTCTGGTCTCAGTATACAAATAAGAAAGGATATAGCAAATTCTCTGTATTTTTTTTTAATGGTTCAAGCAGGATTATTCACCTCTAATCTAACCATTGCCAGTACTGTAGTAGGTGTCTACAACATTTCTTTCCCCAGAGTTTCAACAGGCTTTGTGTGCTATTTCCACAGAAGTTAATGTAATCAGCAAGTTCACTGTCAAATGTGCCCTTTTCTGCAGTGGCTGCAAGTTGAAGTGAGTCAGTGGTCTGCTTCCAGGTTAGGAATATCATAGCACTAACTGACACTCTATTATTTTTTTGTTCATATGCCATGCATGTGACTTTCCACTCTGAAAAGCCAAACCTAAACAAAAAAGAAACCACCCCAAACCCACAAAAACACTGATTTCCTTTTTCATAGGTGAAATATGGAGCATTTTTGCCACTTGAAAGTCAAACCCATCTGTTGTGTGTCACTGCACTCACTGGTTATTGCCAAGGAGAAATATGGCTCATTCTTGGGAATGATTTTTCCTTTAAGCTTTGTCTTTTTCCTTCTCATTCATATGTCTTGTTCCTCCAAGACTGACTGTTACATGCCATTCCAAGTTACTCTTCTACTGAAACTGTGCAGACTGTATCAAAGAAAGCACATCTCACAGAAGTGCCTCTGCAGCACATTATGGACTGCACAGCTCCCTAAGAGCAATTTAAAACGAAGAACAACCTTTTCCAACATCCTTTCAGAACTGCACATGGACATTAGCCAGACACAAGACTGAGCTGCAGAGGGTGCATTAAACTCCCCATCTGCTCTTCACAGTGCTCATCACTGATGTCTAACCCACAGTAAAGTCATTTGGCCAAAAAAAGCCATAGTGGATGAGACAAGTGCACCAGAATCCAGATGAACCCTACTTTCCTCAGTGTCCATGCAAAGAAATGTGTCTGATCCAGACAGCTTTTTCTCTATATTTCATTCCAGGGCATGAGATATCTGTAGGTAAGTCAGTCTCCAAACATAGGGTAGCCAGGTTTTGTTCTCATTTACACTACCTTTATTATCTCAGTCAATCTTAGCACAACTATTAATTCACTCCAGCATACATGATGTCAGCGTATCCCTGAGGNGAGCGGGGAGCCAGGAGCGAACAGCGGAGCTGCCCCAGCGGGGCGGCCGCGGGCAGGAAGGTGCCGCGCTGCCGGCCGCGCCTGAGCCGGAGCATCCCGAGCCGGAGCATCCCGGCGGCGTCAGCCGTCTGCTTTTCGAGGGAGGTGGACGCTCCGGGTCTGGGGTGTTTTTTCTGCGCCTGCCCCTCAGCCGGTGCGCGTTGTCGGTGCCCTCGGTGCGGGCGGGGCTCGGCGGGCACGGCTGCCCGGCCCCGGGCGCTGTTGCTCCACGTTCCCGCAGCGCTCGCTCCCGCTGTCCGGCGCCGAGCGGTGCCGGGCCGGCCGAGGCGGGNGTTACATGCCATTCCAAGTTACTCTTCTACTGAAACTGTGCAGACTGTATCAAAGAAAGCACATCTCACAGAAGTGCCTCTGCAGCACATTATGGACTGCACAGCTCCCTAAGAGCAATTTAAAACGAAGAACAACCTTTTCCAACATCCTTTCAGAACTGCACATGGACATTAGCCAGACACAAGACTGAGCTGCAGAGGGTGCATTAAACTCCCCATCTGCTCTTCACAGTGCTCATCACTGATGTCTAACCCACAGTAAAGTCATTTGGCCAAAAAAAGCCATAGTGGATGAGACAAGTGCACCAGAATCCAGATGAACCCTACTTTCCTCAGTGTCCATGCAAAGAAATGTGTCTGATCCAGACAGCTTTTTCTCTATATTTCATTCCAGGGCATGAGATATCTGTAGGTAAGTCAGTCTCCAAACATAGGGTAGCCAGGTTTTGTTCTCATTTACACTACCTTTATTATCTCAGTCAATCTTAGCACAACTATTAATTCACTCCAGCATACATGATGTCAGCGTATCCCTGAGGGTCTCAGCAATCAGCCGAAAACTTGGCAGTTTTTTCAAAAGTCATCTGCAAGTTTCCACTTTCCCGGAAACCTCTTTTCTAACCCATTCCTTCGCTAGGTCCAGTTCCTCTTACGGTGCCACAATCTGACCCCTCTGCAGACGCTCTGCTCTCAAGGAGCCCCCATTTCCCACGGGCAGCTCTGCCCGGTGGGACACGGACTTAATATGGCAATGGTTTTTGGGGGTTTTTTTAGGGGACCAGCTCGTTTCAGGGATGCGCGCTGTGCGACAGCTGTGGAACGGTAAGAGCCAGGTGTTGATGCGGGTTCGTGCGATGCCCGCTGACTTCCATGCCCTAACGCGGGTAAGGCGGGGGGCTCGCCCCACTTCCAGGCAGCGCCTGGCCCCGGCTCTCACACAGCTGGCGGCTCGGCAGGCCCCGGGCCCTGCCCCAGCACAGACCGCCCGGTCCGGGGCGCTGGGGCACGGCGGCCCCGCCCGGCGCGGCCCCGNGCGGCGTCAGCCGTCTGCTTTTCGAGGGAGGTGGACGCTCCGGGTGTGGGGTGTTTTTTCTGCGCCTGCCCCTCAGCCGGTGCGCGTTGTCGGTGCCCTCGGTGCGGGCGGGGCTCGGCGGGCACGGCTGCCCGGCCCCGGGCGCTGTTGCTCCACGTTCCCGCAGCGCTCGCTCCCGCTGTCCGGCGCCGAGCGGTGCCGGGCCGGCCGAGGCGGGTCCCGGCGGGTCCCCGGCAGGTTTGGGAAGCTGCCGTGCGCCCTGGAACAGCTCCCGCCGTGCCTCGCCCGTGCTGCTGCTCCGGGGGAGCGTCCTCAGCGGTTTGCCTGTCCTGTGCTGTAACCAAAGGCATTTGATTTTCACGAGCGTTTAACCGAGGTATGTGTTCTGTGGCCTGTGCTTGATCGTTCACAAACGTCTTTTGGAAAGAGCCTGTATTTAGCCTAACTCACTTCGCGGGTTGGCAGAGTGCTTGAATTGAACGAACGCTTCTCGGGTTTGGAGAAATTGCTTTCGGCGGAGGTAAAAAAGAGGAACGCTCTGGGAGAGCGTGGGGACAGCACAGCCTCTGGAAGGAGGGATGCGGAGAGAAGGGAGGCACAGGCTGGTTTCTTTTGCTGAAAGATGCTGCAGCCCAGGGGTGTGATAGCACAGACCATTGGGTCATCACTGTGCAAGCAAATTCTTGGCTCAGCGGGCATAAGCACAGACTGCCGCCCGTGTGCTCTTTCACATTGTTTGCGGAGAGATGACAGGAAAAGGATTGCTCCCTCTGCAAATAAACTGTAACATGCCTATCCAATGTAGTGGGAGAAGAGCTGAGCTTAGACAGCACAGCATGGAAAAAAAACCCCACAGGATGGATGCACAAAAATGTGCTCTTTGCAAGCTCTTTATGCCTTAAAAGCTGCAGGCTGTTTCAACATCATCTTGCTAGATGTAATAAAGTTTGGAACAGAAATCAAGTGAAGCAAACTCTTCCAACCCTTGCAAATGCTAAACAGTTCGAGGGAAATTGTGAAAATAGTGGTAAAGAGCTGAGAACTTGCCGCGATGATTAACGTTTTTATAAGCAAAGACAATTATTAAATTAATAAAGCTATTATTAAATTAATCCTTAGCTAATTGTAGCAGAATGGGAGAAAGATGAATAGGAGAAATGTGTAAAATCTGGACCATATAAGATGCACATAGTGCTGGCATTTTTATAATGATAAGGGATCCAGCTGGAGTGTCACGTCTGTTTCCTTGTGATTTTGCTTTTTACAGTCATTTTGAACCCACTCTAACTTTCCTGTGCCTGAACAGACCGAAACAAAAGGCAACCTGAAATCACCAGCTGCCTTCTCTCTGCTATTACGCCTAGAAAGGCTTGTTCCCCTTAGGGATGGTTGCTGGTTGTAGCTGGGTACTGGCTGCCTTCCTTCCCACCTCTTCCTTGAACTGGGTCACCTCTATCACCCAAGGAAAAGCCAGGCATGTCCCCCCTGCCTCCTTCATGTTTCCCCAGCTTTCCTGTGCTCTGGCACACGGGCTGGCCTGACTGCAGGCTGCTACTTGCTGTGTCCAGTATGTGTGCTTTGCTGTCAACAGGATACATGCTGCAGGACCTGGAGGAACTGCTGGGGAAAGGGTCTTGGGCTATTTCAGCATCCAGGTCTAATCTAGTACTATCACCATGTATGTATGTATGTGAACATATTTGGCTTAGGAAGTTATTGCTGTGGGCATTGTTTACCTTTTCAGATGTAAAAGGCTGAACTGGGGTAGCTCGCCTCTGCCAAGTGTTCATAATTGGGTCTTACTGGTGCAGTGCAAGTTGTAAGTTGTATTCTGTAAATTCCCCATCAGAGGCAGGAAGCAATGGACCCTTTCCTCCTTGTACCCCATCTAGACAGAAGCAGAAGAGGAATTATCTCAATGGCAGAGTACATTCAGAAGTTGCTGAAAAATCTGATGTTTCTGATAGGTCTGAGACTTGGAATCTAAATACTAAAAAGTCAGTATATTTTCACCTCTACCTCCTGCACTCTTTTGCAAGCAGTCCTCCCCCTGTGTCTTCATGACTGCGGTTGTCTCCTTTTCCTGGCTTGCGCAGAGGAAATCCTGTTACGACATAGTCAATCCTTGGCGCTGCTGCAAAACCCACCTCTTAGCCTGACACTTGTTCTGCATCTCCCCTCTTTATCAGTCCTTCTGCTGCTCCCTCTTTCCCCCTGCACTGGACAGTGTCAGTCTGAGGTTTTGCTTTTAAGTGTCCTTGACAGTCACCCTGTACATGATGTACCAAGTCTCCTGTTTTCCCAGGATGTATCCCTGGGCTTTATCAGCCTGTGCTCTCAGCATCTTTCTCCCTCAGGCCATCATCTTTGCATTTCTCCACCTTGTGCTTACTTGTAGCTCCATACAGGCACCTTGTCCATCATTCCTTTAATTTCCTTGAAATGCCCCAGCACATTCGCTTTGGTTTGATGCCTTCAGCAGCTGTTAGGTCAGATGCTAAGACAAAGCCTCACCCGTGCTGTCACCTTCCCTGCCACTGGAATTACTCTTGCTCTGGATTGGAGCACAACAGTGTCCTCTAAAGCTAGGACATCTGAGAGGCAGTTGTTGAACAAACACTCTATCTAGCGCCAGCAGAAACTCTCCTTCCATAGCCTACATTATCCTCACTTGCTCATTTTTGCCATTTCAGGTGCAACCCTGCCCCCTTATGCTTGCACAGCACAGCGTGACTCACTGCAGCTCCCTTTGCAATCGTGTTGTCTCTTTGCCTAAGTTGTTGCAGGCTGTTTTGCAAACAGGGACTATATGTGAATATTAGGCACACAAATATGCCATGGTTTCTTTGTCAGGGGAGGTCATGCATGCAGCCTGTGTCAGTAAAATAAGGAATGGCATGAGGATAGGGTCTTCTGTTACAGCAGTGAGGGGAAACATAGAATCAGAGGAGAAGGGTGTTTTCTTACTTTTCTTGGTAAAACATGCTGAGTACCCAAGTCAGGAAGAAGAGTTACAGTGAGCCGAGTTACTGTGATAGCACATCTGTGCCTAAAACTCCCTTGGCATTTAAGTGTACAGTATATAGCTGATACTGAATCTGCGGCTTTTTGGAGAGGAAAAAAAAAAAATCTGAAAATGATGCATTAACAGAAATTTTTGTTGAACCAAGTGTAAAAAATTATGTCCTAGCTTTGTGACAAGGTTCCTAAGAAGGTTGACATGAAATCTGCTTAACATTTTTGGGTGTGATATGGATTTTAAAAATTTGTGATTTATAAAATGTGTGATTTATACCTGTTGTGTTTATAAAATATATTGAAATCAATATATCAGCTGAGTTTTGCAACAGAAAAGTGTTTTCTTATTGTTCAGGACTCTACTTCCTGGGTCACAGCTTCGTTTGTTAAGGACCAATAACCCCATTGACTGGCAAAGTTAAAGGGCACTTGCTGTTCAGCAAGCTCCTTGCTATAGTCTGCCCAGAATTCTCCCGAGACAGGAGTGGACGTGCCTGCACGGAGTGTGGGAGATGAGGGCTCTCAGGTACGCTCGTTCGTGCAGCCACGTCATCGGCATCGGGCAGGAGGATGTGCTGCAGCACGGCCAGAGACTATAATAGAGACCTTAAATCCATTCAGTTCCAGATTTAGCCACATTTTGTCCTAAAACTGCATTCCTTGTAGAGGAAGGGGATGTGTATGATATTTTTGAGGAGTTTTTCCCCCTCCTCTACCTGGAGTTGAACCTGTGGGTCTAAGCACTGCAAGTTTATAGTTTCACACATGAGTGTGATGGAAAATGAAAGCAAGCTCCGATAACAAGGACTGCTTGCCCTGGAGCTTGGTATTTTATCTGGTAGGTTTTGGTCTGAGTAAACTGTGCAGGAGCTGAAGCACTGCCCCATGAAAAGTGTGGTGGCTTCAGGAAGGGTGAACACAGTGCACAGCCCCCCACTGCACTGGCCCCTCGGCCTCAGTTGTGGAGTCCAGTGCTGCTCTGCCTGTGTCAGATAAAAAAGGTGGCTATTGGGAGCCCATGTGAAGAGTCGGGCGTGAAGTAGCAAATCTTAATTAACTTTTGTTTGTTCTGAGATTAATTACATCACTGCTATGCCACACACACATATGCTGGATGGAATCTCCTGAGAGGCTGATCAGTTGGTGGGATGCTCCACACAGCCTTTGGAAAGAAGGGGTAGCAGAAATGGGACGACTCAGCCATGAAAGAAGGCAACAAGGCAGAAGCAGTTGAAATACTTTCATATACTTGTTCCACTGATAAAATGGGTTTTAATGGAATTTTAATTTCTTATTAAGCAGCCATTCCACACTACACTAAATTTTCTGTTCAAACAAAACTTCGAAATAGGATGTTGCAAGAAATCAAACAAGAAGTCATTATACAAAATGCAGAAGTTAAGGATTCCTGACACCTGCTGGTTTCTCCTCTTCCCTGGTTAACCTTGCCCTGGACCTCCTTTCCAGCTGGGCACCCGGGATCTGTCCCTTTGACAGTGACACCTTAGTGGCTGTTTTTGACTGTAGAAGTCAATTACCAAAACTTAAAGCTGTTATGGGGAGCCAGATAGCTGTGTGAACCTTCATGTCTTCTCTGCCTGATTACCCACTGTCATTAAACTTTAGAAGCTCAGATGTGTTTGAGGTTTCTGCCTGGGTTGAGTTTGGCTGAAAGTGGCAACACAAGTTATTCAGAGTGGCAGTAAGGGGAATACATTTGGGACTGGACACCAAGAAAGCAAATACGACCCATCACTATGGTCAGCAAAGAGTAGGCTGTTGAGTTTTGGGTGGGTTTTTTTCAGCAATCTGTACTTTTTCACAGGAAATGTAAAAATAAATAAGTAAATAAATATTTTTAACAAACCAGCCCAGGAAGGAGACTTGATTTCCTTGGTGGCTGTGTCCTTTGGGTGAGATTCAGATTGATGGTCTCATAGGAGGCTAGACCAGGAGGGGCTCATTTCTGTATCTGAGGTCTCAGGGGCACAGCAGTGAGACTCCTTACCTCTCTCCACATCCTGAGAGATACAGGGAACAGATAGATCCCTACTCCTTGCATATCTTACTGGCACAGTGAATGAATACACTGTTTGGGCCAAATCCTTCTGTAGGCTACTGCTGCAGATGAAACAGTAAAAATAGCTGTGAGGGCATTAGAGCGGTAAAAGAAGATGAGGGACTGTGGGATACAACTGTGTATGTCAAGGGGTCATCTAAGATAAGCTTGTTGATGTTCTGGTCCAAGTATTTCTCTGTTCTTCAAAGATAATTAAAAACTCTGCCCTCCTTGCCTCACTATGTACACTTGCCGTTTGAATATGAATGCCTGCGCTTAGGAAGCCTCGAGGATGTCTTGTGTTTTTCACTTCGCATTTAATCAGCCTAAGATTTGGTAGGCTCTGGTGCCTTTGCCTGGCTGGAGATTGTGGCACTGTTGTACTGAATGAAGGACTAAACGGGCAAAAGCAGTGCTCTGTGTATCTGGGGGGAGATGGAGTAACAAAGATTCAACCAAGAAAAAAGAGCAAAATTTGTATTTGCCTTGGTTGAAGATACAGCTCTGTTGCAGAGATCTATGCCTCTTTCCCCCAGGAAAGAAATAAAGGAGAGGAAAAGGGTCTCTGCTATGAGCAGACAAAACTGAGGGACATAGAGTAGAGCTCTTGGCTATGTGAGGCATTTTGCCAGAGAAAACACATACAGGGGCTGCTGTACCCCCTCTCCATCCTGTAGCATGCCTGCCTCAGCCTCAGAAGCAGTTCTGGGCAAGGTGACAAGGGGGCATGCCCTCGCATCCACAGCACATGCTGCGTCCATCTCTGGGATAGGTGGCTTTGGGGATCACCTGCAGCATCCTACCTCTCCTTCACAGAGATGGTCAAGAAGCAGTCTGACTCTCTTTGGGTAGAACATTAGTATAGTCAATGTTATCAAACCATTTGGATTTCAACAATACTGTCTTTTAACAGCTGCAGGAGATAATTTTCTTTCTTGAACTTGGAGAGGCTTAAACCAAAAGTGATTCGGTGACTGAAGGGATGAAAGCAGCACAACAATGCATCAACATCCATCCCCAGAGATCTGCTTCTCTAACGCAGTCAAACCAAATGTGCTGAAGGGGCAGAGCTCAGAGACGTACAATGATTGTGAAAGTGTCTTTTCTCTCCCAGAGGGGAAAATCTGTTTGAGAGTGGCCTCTCTTTTGCTTTAATCTGTATCACCTGGGATTGTTTCTTCATACACAAGAAATTTCATTTACTTTATGAAAAACAATTCAGGGGCTGTGTTTTAATTTTAGGTATTGAATGCATGTAGCACACAAAATTCTTCTAGCTATTCTTGTGCTTATAACATATTCCGTTTGGATATTTCAGATATTTGAAAATTTTAACTGCAGATAGTTGGAAATAAAGAGAATGAATAAATAATAGTGTGCAATCCAAAAGACCCGATTCCTGGCAGGAATCTTTAGGGTATAATGTGAAGTGAATTGGAGAGGAGATACAGTGCTCTAGTGCTTTAAAAGGTGCCAGGGGACAGATGTGTGTCTTGGTCCTGGAGCACACTGCAGAAGAAGAGAAAGGTGTTATCAAAGCCTGTCTGTAAAGCAGAGTTCAGGATCATGGTTTTGATACGGTACATGCTGTGCTGTAACTGGGCAGCAGAAGGATGTTAGCAGGAATAAAACACAAGCCAGGATTCCAGTTGCTTTGGGGGTTTTTCTTGGAAATTTCTGTCCGTAAGAGCAGTCAAAATTCAGCACTTGTCCTTCCTTTATTATTATTGTAGTTATTACTAAACTCTTCCACTTCTATTTGCTTTTATATAGGGGCTTTTCTCAGCATGCAGTCCCATTAGATTTGAGCGTGATCACCAACCACATCCTTCACATTGGGCATTCGGCTTCTATTTCCATATCTACTTCCTGCTTGTAAGTATTTTATTCTTTCTCCTTGCTCATTTTTCTTTTACTTTTAAAGACCAGATTTAACTCAAGGGTTCTGGGTCTGATCCCAGGTCACGACGTCTTTGATTTACATTGATATAAATGACTCTATAATCCGCAGATCCATGGGAAATGTAAATTAGAGAATCATTGGAGCCTATCTGAATTAATCTAAGTATCCTTATGGCTCAAAGGGTTTCCTTTTCCCAGCCCCACACAAACCCCCTAACAAAATATAACTTGATTTTAACCTGCAACCAGGCCATCTGGGGACTTGTCTTCCTAGATTTTCAAAGACATAAATTTAAATCATATTAAATCAAAATAAAAAATGAAATTAGATCATAAATTAAAAGGAAAACTTTGCTTGTGGCAGGAAATAGTTTTTCTTTTCCTTCTGTGCTCTATTTCATTGAGTCAGTTGGCAATTGGTCCTGTTTCCCAGGCAGAGTGGAAAAGGGATTCTCTGCTCCTGGAAGGTCTATCTGTAATGGGAAAAAGAAGCAGTCTGCTTACTTGTGGTCTTTTAATTGCCAAAGGCGTGTATCCAAGAATTAAGGTCATATTTTTGGTAAACTCCAAGCTAGAAGTCATTGCCTTTCCTACCTGCATTTTCAATGGAATAAAATGTTGCTCACATCTTTTTTTCTGTCTAGAGCTACTGTCTTATTTAGTTGCAAGATGTTAAACTGCTACATTTTTCCAGTCTAGAGCATATTGCTTTTCAAGGCTGAAGTGTTCCTGGTACGTAAAATTCATTCAGTCCTTTAGTAAGAGCATGTAGACATATTTTTATTGGCATTAAATATTTTGTATTACATGTTTGCTGGAAGGGCAATATTGGTAATATAGGAAGGAAATAAATGTAGAAAACAAAGGCGGTGAGGGGCAAGATGAAAGAA
>VYZR01005482.1:0-19130 GCA_013400675.1 Oxylabes madagascariensis
TTTTTTTTTTGTCCATTTTCAGGCTGGAGCCCATTAACTGCAAGAAAGTTGAAATTCAGAAGCTTCTCTCTGATTGTAGTTATGTGAGCAAAGAAAGTGTTATGATTTTTTAAATCTATATGCCTAGAGTCTTATTTTAGCTCTTAATGCTTACTGTGGTTCTGTCAGCGATTTAATTTTTTTTACTGCTACTAATTTCAAGTAGTAGCAGAAGGTCTTAGGGAAGCAGTTTGTGAAAACGGAAAAATCTGAGACTCCTTCTTCTTTAAGTTGTCTAAGCAGTTATGGTAAAATGTGTAATATTTCATGTATGTAGAAGGTGTAGAGCTTTCAGCAGTAGAACTTGGTGTGCTTCGGAAAGGAAAGTGTCTCTGTCTTGTGGTAGGGGAGGCAGAATCACACACGAGAAACACTTATTTGCTGGATGGCTCTGGGTAGATTTGGAGAATTCAGAGTAGAATCCTGGTCCTCAAGATAGCAGTCAGGTGTTCTGATAGTTAACAGCGCTTCTTACATTATGTCAGTTGAACCTTTTAATCCTGAAAATAAAATTTGGAAGTAGCTCTAAAGTGGGTTAATGTGGTTCAGCAGATTGATTGCCCTTTTTGGCCTTGCAGGTGGTGATTTGGGAGTGTTAAGGTTAGGTTAGGGTTCTCCTTTAGGTACCTGGCAGACTCTTCCTCCCCTTGCTTCTCCAGATAACACAGGTGGCTCTTGCATACAAGAATACAATTTATACTCCCCCCATAGGTTTTTGGGGAATGGATTGGGAATAGTCACTGTGGAAAAAGTAGGCAGAAGGAGGAAGAGCAAACAAAGAGAACTAGAAGAGTTTTCTGGTGGGAAGGCAGTAGATGTTTTGTTTGCATTTTTGCTCATCAGAGAGAAACCTGATAACACCCTGATATTCTGCCATAATCATCAGGAAGAAATCAAATATCAACACAGAATAACAGCTTTCAAAACAGAGTGATTGTCAGTGCTTTTATTTTAGGGTAGTTGTGTAATACTCTCTTGCATTAAACTTTGTTCTGTGGATAAACATCCAGTGTTTAAAGTAAACTTATTTAGCTTCTTTGACAATGTAAATTGTCAAGTGCACGTGATTGCTGCTCTTTCTGTAACAAAGTGTTTAGACTATAGGTTCTTTTCACTTTTTCAGGAAGTTCAGTGATCACCCACTAAGACTTAATGAAGCCAAGATCACCTTGTGTTTAACCGACAGTAAAAGATCTCAGATGATTTTTTAGTACCAAATGTGGCCAATGTGAAGTGGAAATGATCCTATCAAATGGCATTTAAAACTCTGTGACATTGTCAAGTACAGCTGCAGCAGCCTTAGCCCCTTTTTCCACACAGTCCTCAGCGTGGTCAGACAATGGTCCTGCAAAGCTTCTGCAGCACTCAGATCTGAGTTAGAAATGCAGTGTAAATCTCTGGGATTAAATGGCCAATTTTCATTTTCCAGCCATGACTAAACTTCTCTCGGAAGGAGGAGCATTCCTCTGCTCGTAACAGTGCTGGATATTTCTGAAATGCTTCTTGCAGGAGTGTTTAGGCAACTGTAGAGCTTATGGAGAGTGAAGAAACTGCTTCAGAGAACACAATGTGAAACCTCTTCGAAAATAACAGTGCTAAGCATGAATTGACATTGGTGTCAGCTCCCACTTTGAGTTTTCACCTTCTTGCTTTTCTGATATCTCCGTAATTCTGACTTCTTTGCTTACCCTGTTCTCCCTGGTTCTCATCTCCCATTTTGGGGAAACCCTAGTCAGAGACAAAATGCTGAAGCAAAATAAACCTATGATACAGAATTTACTTTTCCATTTAGTACAGGTGATGGTTCAGGGCCTTGCTAGCTTTTTCTGGCATTTGTGGGGTGGTATTCAAATACAGGAGTTTTGCTTTGGTTTAAGGTAAATAGTCATCGGTTAACTCGGGTTTTGCTTGTTAATCGAGGCTAAGTTTCAAAGTCACTTTTTGGAACTTTTTGATGATGGCAGTGAAAAGCAGTAGTGTTAATGTTCTGGTATGAGTACACAGGCTTCAGGACTTCAGCACACCCACCTGGAAAAGGAAAGTGCACAGGACAGGGCGGTCTGGCTGCTGAGGCCTGGATTTTAAGGTGACTCCTGCCTATGCAGAGGAACTTGGAAAACTTTCATGTACCTTAACTTTCAAATCGAAGCAATGTGTGCTGGTATTACAGAGTATTTTGATGCTTTTCAACTGTGGCTACAGGAATCTTTTGATACCTTCCATCCAAAACAGATGGATTGGCCTTGCTACTCTATTTGCTTCCTTTGTTAAAAGTTAAAGAGCTCAGACACTCAACGAGTCACAACTCTGATGTTCCTTGTCTAAATGTTTTTTTGTTTCAAGTGTGTGAATATCATGCTGCTTAAAAAAACCCGGTTTAGTTGCATAAGAAAATAATTACAGCAATCTCCAAGCGCCAGAGTGGTACTTGCACCAGCTTGTTTGGGAGATTTCGATCTGAAGAGAGAAAAATTCAGCTTTTAAAAGCCTGAAGTATAATCTGTTGAGCTCTTTTGGTAATGTTACTTTTCCTGTTGAGAATGGAAAGACCAGCTCAAGGTTTCAGTACATCCAGGAGGAGTGTTTCTCTTGTTGTTTGTGGCCTGAAGTATAATGATTGACTCAGGAATTGAAAAGCCTGGAATTGCAGAGGGAAGGACTACACAGGAAATTATGTGTAATTTCATTTGTGAGCTCTGAGTGGGGAAAAAACAAGGAAAGATTCTGAACATGTAAAATCTTTGAGGAACAGTCCTTTGGGACTTTTGAGTGCAGCTGCAATACACGAGGGGATACCTGAGAGCATTTCTCCTTGATAGCAGGAATATGAGTGGCAGTAAAGCAGAATAAGTGGCTTGTGCTGAAGGCAGCTTTAAGAACTTTTGACTTCTGCAATTAATACTCAATCTGGACTGTTGCTGGGACTCTGTGTACCTTGAATGTACCTAAACTGTATTTATGGTGGCTGAAGGAAGTTGGTTGTACCTTCTGTCATCAACAAACAAACCAAGAAAACTCTTTTGCAACTTTCAAGTTTCAGCCAGGTACAGATACAAACTCTGGGATGTGGGAACAGATTATTCCTCAGTTTGTAGTGACCACGTTAGTGCTCATTTATAAAGTAAGCATATTTCTTCCAGTGGCCTACAAACTCAGGGGGAATACATCAGATAAACCCCAGTTACTCTTTAAATTGTCTTGACTCCACGCTTCTCTGGGTTTACATGCAAATGAGTTTGGAAACCCATTAGGAGGTGATGATGGTCGCACTCCATCTGTTGCTTCAGAGCTGGGATCCAGCTGTTTGAGGAGTTGGTCTCAGGACAGTGTCAATCTCCTTTCCGCTGGAACAGCTGCCTTTCAGAGGAATGACAAGGAGAGTATAGGAACTGTGGTCAGCTAGAATCTGTTCCTTTAAGTTTAATATGTAAGTGCTAAAGTTCTGAACAGTTTTTTAATTTTGATTATCTTTGCTCTGAGCTTATTTTATTAAGGAAGAAAATCTTCACTAATTTATGTAGAAAAGACAAAAAACCCTTATGAGTCTTGTTATCTTGTTCTTCCAGGTTCATTTCATCAATGGATCTCTTACTGACTTCCAGCTGATGTATTTTCTATGTCTTAAATGTAAATTCCATCAACTCTGGTGGTCCCTTTGCGTTTGGGGTGTCTCTTGGTTGGGCTGGGAGACAGCAATCTCTTCATCATGGCAGATGCTGGAAGAGGAGTAATGGTCAGTAGTAAATGATAAATATTCATAGTTGTTCCAAAGTGGAGCTCACAATGCTCTTGTGATGTAGTCATTAGTATTGCAGAACATGACTTAGTCCCTGGAGACTGCAGGCACATACTTTGATGTCTTCCAGACAAAAGTTTAGTCACTGGAGTGACTAAATTTGGGAGCTTACATTATATTCACTTGGTTAACTATACATGTAGTTTTATAATTAGCGTGGAAACAGTATTGGCAAAAAAATTAGAAAATTGTCCTGTTAAAAATGTTTACAGGAAAACTTCGGAGCAAGCTCTAGTTTACGTTGTCTAAACAGTAAGTTCAATGCAAATTCCAACAAGGAAAAAGATGAGAGGAATTGGAGGCTGCAGAGTTTCCAAATGAGTTTCCACCGCTTGCCTGAGATTTTTCAGCCTGGTGAAGGTCAGGAGCTGGTCCCATCCTGGCACTGAAAGCCCTGTCTGCACATGTGCTGGGTACTGAATCCATGAGGGCAGCGTGGCAGGGATGCATTTGGAGCTGCAGATGCTGCATCTCCTCTATTGAAAGCATGAACTGATATTGGTGGGATGGTCCCAGGCCAGGGAGAAAGCTGCTAATGCAAGTCTGAAAGCATTAACTGGGAACTTTTTGTGAGGTCCTGCACCACTCGTCATCTCTGAGGTCATCATCTCTCTACCCTGTGCTGAGTTACAAGTAAAGTTTGCAGTGAGTGTTTTCCTCCTGCTGCATTTATCGTCATTTTGCTGGGTTCAGTCTGAGACAAGGACTCTTTTCAGAGTTTCCAGACAAGCAGACATCACTGCTGCTCCCAATCCAGAGACTCGGTGGCTAATCCAAATGTTTTTTAATATTTGTGTTCCTGTGGACTAGGTAAATGACACTTCCCCTTTGTTCCCATTTTTTATTTGTATGCTGGGCTGGAAGGTAGGTCATCTTTGCTGTTTACCCTGCTCTCACCTGGGTGGTACTGGAATATGTGAGTGCTGAAAGGACATGCAGAACTGGGGAGCCTTTTCGTTGTCTGACTGGGCCAACTGGTGCTGCTCCCACCCCTACCCTTGTGTGTGTCTCGCCTCACAGCAAGCTAATAGAGCCAGTGGAAATCGCTTTTCATGTGTATGGCCAGGTTTTTGGGGATGTTTGCTCGCTGGATTGTGGGCTCAGGCAAATGCCAGACCTATCAAACACCAAGAAAGATGCCCCTTTGGATGGTACCTCGTTGTTTGTCTGTCTTGTAACGTGAAACTTTGTCCTGAATGACATTGGGTTTTCTACTGCTGCTTGGCTCCAAGGACATAGATCAAAGAAAATCTCAGTTAATGCTTTTTTGATAGTGTGCTGTAAAAACCTGATTGTCCAGCTATCACTCTGTTTGTAGTAGGTCACCTTCTCTGCAGTGTCCAGACAGCAATTTACAAACAGTGCATATGATTATATTCGCTAACACCGGCTACTTTATTTTGAAAAACTGTGCAGCTGGACCTGTGTTCCTGTGGCTGCATCACCTTGTGCTGTTCCTCTGGCTCCAGGGAACATCTACAGGCTGAGGTGGGAGCAATCCTGTTGGCAGTAGCTCTGATTTAGCTTGGTCTCTGTGAGATGAGATCCCCAGACTTTGCCAGTTCCTTGTCTGTAACAGTGAGGAAGCACACGCAGTAGGAAACACGTTTGAATCTCCCTGTTCCTGTTGGTTTGCAGCCGTAGGAGAAGACAGCAGTGCCTGTATTTGACCTGGAACCCCCAGGGAGTGCTCAGCAGTGGTCAGCACTTCTCTCAGGACGATAAGGTCCATAACTGATATGTAGATACTGGATATTTTGGGCACTGCTGTGAGATTAAACAGTGTATTAATGGTAAAAGTGTAAAAATTAGCTGCTGTGGTATTTAATGTGTAACAGTTACTCTGTTGGCTGTGATCTCATAGCCAGCAGTAGTTCCCCTAAAATTATTTTGAGAAAATGCACTGTAGGAGACTGTTCTATTTGAATACAAACTCTGAGCAGGTTTGCAAGTTCTCTCTAGACACAAATGAGGTTTTTTGATCACTTGACTGCATGGAAGAACCTGGCCTTGCCTATGAGCAAGTGCTCCCCAAACCTGTTGTGCCAATTTTGTGTTTGGTGCTTAACTGAGGGGTGTTCACTTGGCCTGTGAGTTGGTCCATCTGGTGAAAGGTGTGAGGAGAATGAATCCTTCAAGTACTGGAGCATATGAATAATTTAAAAAGTGAGTGTTGTGTTTTATGTAGCAGTGTAACTACAGGTGTAGGATTTGCTTAAATCACGCTGCTCTTTAAATACTGCAACACTTCTTGTCCTATATTGGCAAACATCTCTGGCTTCAAGTGACATTAGCTCATGATAACCTTTCTAATAATTCCCACAAATTCATTTAATTATTATTTAAAAATACAAGAGAATCTGGATTTTTTTGAAAGCTAGGATACTTTCAGAAGTAAAGGAGAAAAACATGTATTTGAGCCAGTCCTAGTAATGAGCATTTGTGTAAATGCTCATAAAACCTTCCTGCTGGTGAGCAGCAGACGTGCTCCAAACAGCTGTGCTGTGTCAGGCTGAGGAGCTCGGCCTTTGTCTGTGACATGAAAAAACAACCCACAACCAAAAGCGGGTACGAGCACGAGGCAATGTGATCCTTTGGTGTGCTCCTCCAGTTATTGGCAGCCTTTGGTTTCGGAAACTTCTTGAGCCAGGATTTGCATCTGGAATGTAATCGAATAGTCCTCTCTGGGCTTTGCTTCCATCTATTCTTCTTCATGGCTTTTGGAGTCCATTTATGCTTTTGGCCAACATCCTGTGTAAATGCATTTGGCTGGCCAGGGCTGTGTAGGTTTGGAGTTTGCACTGTTTGATAACTCATATTTGTCTAGCAAGGGGAAGGAGAAAAATAGCCTTTGTCTATTCCCTTTCTGCAAGTGGTTTGTAATTTCTGTAGATTCCTTGTGTGTTATGCCTTAGTTGTCTTTTTTTCAAATCTATGGATTTCTAGACTTTGTGTTTTCTTCTGTATAAGATATGAGGTAGATCTCATCTCTCTTGTTACATCTTTTGATTCGTCTACCCTGATTCCATTCAGGTTTTGTGACTTGAATATATTAAAAATTAAGTGACTTGAATATATTAAAAATTATTAAGAAAGCAATTAAACAGAGAATTTCCTATTTTTTCCTCCCTAGCTGGTGCTTCCACTATACTGTCCACTAGTCTTCTATTTTCTAATGCCTGACACTATCCTTATCTGTGAATTTTAATTCTTTCCATCTGTGCTTATTCTGGGTACTGCTTTAACTGCAGTACAAAAGCTTTACATCAGTTGAAGTGTTCAGAAGTTTATTTCCTATCTAAAGTTGTTCCTTCTTTTTTTGCCATAATCCAGATTTGAAAACAGAATGGTAATTGATGGTGTTCAGCCTTGTGAATGAAAGAGTGAATTGACATTTTCTATGGTAGCAGAAAATCAGAAAAACTGTCAGGAAAGGGGTAGGAAAAGTGTCTTGCCTGTATTTCCAGTAAGAGGAAAGCTTTCCTATGGTAACTTGCTCTGCAGATTAATGAGGCAAGGATTATCAAATACTCAGTGAGATTGCAAAATGCAGTGTTACCAGTAAGTCTGAGATGCGAGAATAGCAGTACATAGGATCTAAATTTAGTGATTTCTCTGTTTCTCCTCATCTTTCTGACATCTGTTTGTAACATTTATGGAACTGTTTTGTGGAAATGGAGAAATATTAAGTTTAGATTCACTTTACTGGGGCTTCTGCTGAGTCACACTTCGAACTGCTAAGAGTTGGGAGGAAGAAGCACTGACTATTTTGCTCGTTATGTGAAGCTTTTATTCCTGATGTGTTTCAGAGACACATCTTGAAGCAAATATGCTCTAAAAATTTTGAGAGGTGCTGTTTCTGTGTGCATAGGGCAGCATTCCTGCTAGCCTCTCTGCTATTTTATTTTCTCCATGCAGTGTGTGTCTGTCTGTCAGCGCTGATCCTGGTGTCCTGCTACTGAATCCCTTTGTCCCAGATCAGGCTCTGTGTGTGACTTGGTGGCAACATCTCTGTCTCTGGAACAGTCAGAGGAAGGTGCTGATGCCACGTGCTCCCCATGGGTGACCTTACAATAGTGAATGCACTCCCACAGGGTCTGTGGGACCTAAGTTTAGTTCCCTCTCCTGCCTCAGGGAGGGTCAAACCTGCATTTCCAATGAGCAGCAGATAAGTGACTATTCTGGGACTGGGGCAGTCTCCACGCTCTTGATTGAAACTGTTCTGTGGTTTTCTCCACACAAATAATGAAACTTCCCCTAACAACAAACAGTCTCTTGAGAACCTCCTTGTTTCCAGTAGGAGCAGGGAAAGCCGGGACAAGAGTGTGGGGAAATGCACTTGGACTGAGCTCCCAGTGCTCTTTTATCCAAGCAGGGATTGTGCAGACCTGCAGCCATTCCTTTGAGATGGAGGAGGAGTGGAGAAGGGATGGATGGATGGATGGGGGGGAGAGGGGTTAAATCAGCCCCAGAGCTGAGTTTGTGAGGTGGAGAGGGGTTAAATCAGCCCCAGAACTGAGTTTAAATGAGGTGGAGAAGGGTTAAAACCAGTCCCAGAGCTGGAGCTGAGCAGCCAGGGATGATCCTGCAGGGCCCAGGCAGGAGAAAGGTCAGAGCTGTGTGGGCTGGGAGCTCTGTGCCGGGCCCAGGGCAGCCAGGGGAGATGGGGACCCTTGGAGAGTTGGAGACCCATAGGGAGATGGTGACCCTTGGGGAGATGCTGCTCACTGTCCCACACACAGTGCTGATTAATCATTTCACACACAGCAATTCTCACTGAGCAGAGACAAAACTGGCATGAAACACCTCGAAATAGCTGTGTCCTGCTGGTCTCAGTCCCCACAATCCTCTGGAAACGTCTCCCAAGTTCTTGACAGGGCATAGAGGGGAGCTGAGCCTGCCTTTCAGTGGCAGCCAAGATGGGGATGTGTGCAAGGGATGGTTTGCAAAAGTGGCTGAAGCTGTGAGATATCATGGAGGCATCTGCAATTCAGAGACAGAGCCTTATAAGTGGGTTTTTCATGCTTCTGTTTGTTAGTGCCTTTCAAATAACCATTGAAAGACTTCTGTTAATAAAGGGATAAACTCTGCAACTAGGAATGAGAGTTGGCTTTTGGTCTGTATGACAGACTTACTAAATAGTTATGTCTGGAATTTAAAGCAGCAGTTGGTAAATATATTTGATTTTAGTCTTTTCATGGTATTGTGGAGATAGATTCTCTGCTTTATGAGAAGAAGTAACAATCAGTAGAGAATCATAAATATTTACATTTTGGGGAAGCTGCTCTTCAGGAGCACTGTTGGATAGTGACAACCACGACACTTGTCTTTGAGTCCCCTTTCTCTGACACTCCACTAAGTTGCTTCTCACTTCCCTCTCTAATCTTGGTTGCTGTTGGGAAGTTACTGTTGTTGTTGTTGCTCTGTCTGGAGAGCAGAAAGGTTCAAGTATTAATAAAACATACATGCAGTCTTGATAGCTTAAAGTATGCAAAAAAATGAGATGATTCCAGTAGTTTGGAGGCTTATGTGAGTGGCTGTGGAAACGACTCAACTTTTGGAGATTTTTTATTTTATTTATTTTCATATCTCTAGAACCAAAGAGTAACATAATGAGAAAAGTAATCCAGTATATTGCACAGATTTTACTTGTGAATTCAATGGTACTTGAGATGCTGAGTCACCGTTAGCAGATCTATCCATTACTAAAATGGGGCTCACTGTTGAGAAATAAATACTGGCCATTGGAAGTTATTTACTGCAGGTGAAGTTAGAGTCAAGACTGAAGTTTCAAATTTCTTTAACCTCATGTGTTTGGCTTCTTGCCATGAATATGAAATTAGGTTTCCATAAAAACTGCAAAATGTGAAAAGAACCAGCTCAGTAATCCTGAACTGAATTTGAGAACTAGATCGCTTTGCTTCCAGATTTCTTTTCCAGTATTAGAGTAGCAAAACCTACCTGTCACACATTACTTAGCAAAAGTGTGGCAAGTTGAAAAAGTAAGCTGATTCTGAGGGAAAACTGGATCTGCTTTCCTGAGCCCGGTAGCTTGGAATCTATGCCATGTCTTCAGTCCTATAATGCTCTTCTGATCTCCCTAATGCTTGAGAAAGCTGGGATGTCCTTTTTGGTGTCAGAAACCCAAATGCAAAAGAAAAAGATGGAAGAATATGGTTTCAGGCATGGTGTTACTTTTAAAAGTGCAGCTATGATGTTCACACATTAGTTCCCAGACACTTCCCTTAATTCCCAGACACTTCTCATACTCTCACTGATGTTTACTTTCATTATCTGTTGGTAGCACTGCTTGTTGCCATTAGCTGTTGCCGCTAATACTTTCTCCACCTGGGGAAATATTTTGTGGCTAAGTTGCTTACAGAAGCAGGCTCTATCTTATTTCTGTTGGAGATGTTGCAATAAACAATGTTCATGATTCTCTCCTGAGTTCAGTCTCACCAGAACAGTGTCAAAAAAATAATCTTCAAGTACCTTCAAGTCCTTGTTCTTTTACTCTTTAATCTTTTTATCACTGACTTTCTTATCTGAATCATTCTTTAGGGCTGCAGGGTTCTGGTTGACGCACGGGACAAACTGGGGATCCCTTGGCAGTACACGGAGAATGAGAAGCACGGGATGTTTCTGATGGCCTTTGAAAACAAAGCTGGGCTGCCCATCGAGCCTGCCACCTTCCAGCTCTACGTCCCTGCCCTGGGCGCGCTCTGGAGGGATTCGGGAATCAAGGAAGCCTTCAGCCGTCGCAGCGAGTATCAGCTGGTGAGTACGGCCGTCTCCACGTGGGAGAAGGAAAGTGCTGCCCTGTAAATCTCTCTTCAGCTGAAAGACAGCTTGCTACGTGCGAGATGGAGCCAGCCTGTTAGCTGCTTGTAGGAGTGCTGTAAATCCGAGCACTTCAGCAGCAGAAACGAGTGGTAATTGGAGCCAAACTTGAAAAACTACATGGCAGTAAGAGGGAGTGGAAAAGTGCACATGACTGGATAAACTGGAAGAGCAAGAGGAACCAAAAAAGGCAGGAATTGGTTGAACTAAAAATATTTTAGCAGCTCAGTAGGTCTGTTCATAGTAGGTCACTGATGAAGGCACACTTAATTTGTAACTTTCCAGTCCTGCCAGCTTGCACTATATTGATACTGGCAAACTCTTCCTGCATGCAGCTCTTTTGAAGTGAATGCAACACCCATTCCGGCTGCTGCTCCCTGGCTGTTTCTTTTCATCCTGACGTCTGCAAGTGAAACTTGGATAAGCAACTGAAAGATGACAGTGAGCGTAAAAATGTGCTCTCTTCCCTGCTTTCTTGTTGTTAGGTCTTCCTGCTCTTGTGCCAAAATAGCTGCACTTCTGGTATGGGATATGTTTCTGACAGCTGTTCATAATCCACTCCTTTTTCTTCTATGTACTGGATGGAGAGGATTTTTATTTCCTTCTCCTTTTCTTCCCTATTTTGTGGAGCAAGGTGCTGATCCAGACAACCTGGTACCACAATTGCTGTGTTATCATTTAATTAGAGGGGTTAAAGGACAGAAACATGGCTTTGTATGGTCTCCTTCAGATTCTTTTTACAAATGAAGTTGATACAGCTGAAGGAGGACTAGAGAAATTGAATAGTGAAATTCTGATTGTTCCCTCATGCTGCTTCTCTGTGTGGGTTCTCTGGTGTCTGATACTGTAGTTAAACTCATGCTGCAGCCCTTAGGTACTCATCTGTCTCCACTAATAAGATGCCTGTTTTGAGTCTTGTTGCATATCTTTGAAATCTGTCTCTGAAGTATCATGAGACTGCCAAATAGGTAAAGAATAAATGAAATGGCGAAGTAAAGCTGTCACAGGATGATTGGATAAACCTCACTTCCTTAGGCTAAAAATGAAACAATTTCCATGTTGCAGCGCTGGGGGTGGGGGGAAGGATGTGGAGGGGGAGAGAGGATGGATTAATTGTTCTATTATTCCTAGCATCTGTAGACACAGGCTTTGCTGTTCTAAGCACTGTTCAAATGTGGAATAAAAAGATGGTTCGTGCCACGGGGAACTTGAATTTGCCATGCAACAACTGCTAAGAGAATCCAGTATCGCAAGCAATAGTTGCATCAGCAGCCTGTTAAGACTGTTTGTTTGTTTTTTTCCCTGGGAAATGCTATGGTCAAGCATGGATTTTGTTTGTAGAGGGAGATTCAGATGGGGATCATGTGGGAGGTTCATTGCTGTACTGGTTAGCAATAAAGCAGTATCAAACTGGGGGGGAAAACGTCCCATTTGTTGAATAAATAGCGTTCCAAAAGTAGTAGGCCTACCTCTGCATTCCCTGGCTTAGAGGATTAAACAGGAAATACCAAAAAAATAAAAAAGCCCTGCAGAAACAAAGCAGAGAGGCATGCAAGTGATCATTTGATATGCTGTCATCTTGAACATCGTGCTACAGTTGCACAGTGCATCCTTTTGGATGCCCTTGGTGTAACCTGTGTAATGTTCCTGGGGCACCTGGAACTGCAGGCACCAGGACTGTCACCCTGTCAATGCTGCAGCCACTTGTGTCACAAAACTCTTAATTCCATGCCAGTCCTGCCCCTGTGGCACTGACAACACGAAAATCTGGGTGCTGGGATTTTATTGTGCTGGCTGCGTCACCAGGGGATTAGAAAGTACCTCACTTGTCACTAAAAAAAAGCTGCATAAAAGGTTTTTTTAATGCAGTACCTTGGTCTCAGGGATACAAATGCTGCTTCTGGATTAAACAAATTATTGTCACCTTAATACTCTGAACAAGTTTCCATATCTTGCTTCTAAGTTCAGCAGAAGTCTGATTCCCTGAGTATATGGGAATAAGCAACTGTACAATTCTTTAAAAAAAAAATTGACACTACATAACGTTTTAAAGAAAGAGGTGTTTTAAGGAGATGCCTAATCTGTAATTGCATGTGATATGTATAAACCCATACCTTCATTTAGTTTAAACCCTTGCTGGATATAGACTTGTGTAAATAAATAGAAGCCAGATATAGTGGACTCTGAGAAAATAAATCTTTTCTGAACTGATTTTAACTCAGGCTAAAGAAAACCTCTGCATCAGCACTCTCTTTCTTCCCTAGTATAAGCGAGCTATTAAATGGAATATGCTTGGTTTCAACTGAATTTATTATCTTTAAAATAGTTCCTAAATCATCACCAAAATTTTGCAGCTTTACATTACTGTGATCTTTCTGAATGTGCCTTGACACTTTGAAAAAACAGCCCCACTCAGCACTGGCATTTTCTTCACCCTCATCTTGCAGTCAACTGAGCACCCGTTTTTTTTTTTTAATCATTGTTATTATTTTGGCTTGGAAACTGTAGGATTATTGGTTTGCTCTTGAAGGCTCTGTTTCTTCAGGAAGTTGTGTGACTGTTAAAAAGTAAAACACATTGGTTGGTTGACTGGAGCTGAAAATTGCGGTGTGCAGGTGCCTTCCAATGGTCTGCAATGCCCAGCTCAGTGGCTGACTCAGCAGTCACAAACTTGTTGAAAGAAAAAGGCTCTGACCATAACCCTCTGCAATCTAAAAGCTGCTTCTCTGGCACCGCAGAAGCTGCCTCTGGGCATTTCAGTGTTTTCTGCTTCATACTCAGTGCCTACAAGTGCTGGTTGTAAATCCCTGTCTGGGTCTTTGAGCGTTTCAGAAGTGAGTGGGTGGATTCTACAATAGCAGCCTGCTTTTTTTTTTTGCTTTTGTCTTCCCAGCCTTTCTTAAAGCAGACGAACCAATTTTGCTTTCTCTTCTCAAACATCAGCCTCTCGCTCTTCCCCTGCCCCAGCCAGTCCCCACCGACCCAAGTTCCTCTGTTCCTTGTATGGGAGCCAAGTAGTTTGGGGACAAAAGCTTCATTGTGTGTTTGCTTCCATTGTCACGTCTGTCCTCGTTTTTTTAACTACTGGAATAGGAATTCCTTTGTAATCAGAATGGGATTCTTCTCCCTTCTCCCCTGCCCTCATTATCCCCCCACCCCGTTTTCTGTCTGTGTGTTAGAAAGGAGTACTTTGGGCAGCAGTCTCCAAATGTCCTGGAACGTTTGTTCCTTGGAGGGTGCCCCTGGAAGTTTGGGCAAGGGGCTGCAAATCCCCCAGTACCAGCAGAGGGAGACAAATCCCACTGGGAGTGGATCCTGGAGGAAGGGGAATTGGGATTTCCAGCAGGATTTACCTGCAAGGGTGGGAGCGTCTTCAGTTTCAGCCCGATGATAGGTGCCTGGGTGTGTTTGGGAGTTCGGGTGCGTGTATCTACAGGCTCTTTTTCACCCATAAATGACATTTCCTTTTATGCTGTAAACCATGGAGACCAAGGCCCAGATAGGAATTGCTTTGGTGATGTGGTTTCTGTTTTGTGGTTTGGGTGGTTTTTTTGGTTTTTTCCATCCTCTCAGGTCTCTACTGTGAGAATATGAGAGGCCATTCACTTCTTCTTTAGTGTGTCCAGGACAACAAGTCTGACACAAGGTTAGATACTCTTTTGACTTCTTGCAGCTTGGCATGCTTGATGTCATTGTGGGTAAAGATGGGACAAATAGGGCTTGTGAGGGGAAAAAAATTGTATTTTTGTCACGGGCAGAACAGATGGATAGTGATGAAAAGATCTGTCAGGGCCATCATGTGGCTTTATCAGTTCTTAAAGCAAAATTGACATTGTTGATATAGAGAATATGTTCATGATCCACCACCAGAATATCAATTGAAATTGTTGTTATTGATGTATTAATATTATTATTGGTGTTCCCTGCACTGTTAAAAGACTTTCTGGTGTTTTAATAGCTCTTTTTGAAAGAAAAAATAAATGTCAGCATTAATGGGAAGTTGTGGTTCCTGTGAGGGAAGTAAGACTCTTGCAAATATAGACAAAAACCTTAGTACTGTGTCCATAGCTATTTTTAGATGTGTGCACAGGGAATTGTATGGAACGCTTCCATTAATACTTCAAATACTGAGAGCCTCTGAAGCCTTGGATGTGGGAATACTCTGGAAAATGTTTTAAAGACCCTTTCTTTTATATTCATTCACCATTCTCTGGGTGAGAGGTGACGGGGGACTGGGGGATATTTGCAATAGGACGTGGGTCACTCTCCTGAGAATTAACTGTAGGGTTTGTTGTTTTGCTTTAAGCAGAGCCTGGAATTGGTTAAATTGTGCCTGCCAGGACAGGCAGTGTGCTGGAACACTGCAGAGGGAACAGCCTGCTCCTTGGGGTAGGAGAGCTTTGCTGCTGCATTCTCCCCATGCAAGGAGCTGATGGCATCAAAGCCTCACAGGCAGTCAGCTGTGTGTCCTGGCCGGTGTGCAGGGGAGGCACCAGTTATTCACACTAATTCTTGGTTCAGAGTAGACAAACTGTGGCTTAAATGTCTTTATTTTTGCACAGAAATGCTCAGTACAGCAGTGGTGTACTCGGGAGTTGGGCTGTACATCAGCCCCTGAGGCACTGGGAGATTTTGTGGCAGCATTTGGCTGAAGTGAATTGAGAGATGGGGCAGCAGAAAACTGAGTTAATGTGAGAAACAGGTGACTTTTGAAGTGACATATTCAATGAAATCTACAGCAATGGGCTGTATTTTGTCAGAACTCTTCAGTGCACTTTAACAGAGATTTCCTGAATCCTGAAGTACGAAGTTTCTAACTGATTATTTCTCTTTAAGATGCAATGACAGAGTAGAGCCAGCCCTAAAAGCGTTTCTAGGCAATTTGCTCTTTCAGCACATATGGCAGAGCCCTGAAATGCAGGGATACTTGTGCCTGGCATGGCTGTAAAACACTTTGCACTTGAGGAAATACCGAGTGTCAAATCAAGCCCAGCTTATACAATTGGCTGTAACACAAAAATGAGCTCTTCTCTCTGCAAACTACTGTTTGAATATGAGCTTACACAAGAGACTCTCAATGTTGCCTGTTCTGGAAGGATGATTTTTTTTTCCCAGAGCTGTGAAACTCTCATATTTCATCAGTGAAATCCATTGAGGCTTGACCAATGCTGGTGCGATGTACAAAGGCAATAACCACACTGTTCAAAGTGCCAGCCCGGGAAATCTTGTTACCATTTAATGCATGTAATTGGGACTAGGCAGCAACTCTGCCAAATTACATTTGAGCTCTGCATGGGTATTTCCTAGCTTGCAGAACTCCTGTGAAACTAAATTATTTCTGGGAAGTTACGTGGTTTTTTGTTTTCTTTTCTAGATCTTGATGAGACATACCACTCTAACCCACAAAACTTTTTACAAAACAAGGGATTGACAGTAGAGCTACAAAGCAGAAACTCATTATTTGCTGTTGCCGAGCCCTAATTTCTTGTATTTGCACACTATTAGTGCTGGAAGTCAAGTACATCTGTATCTAACAATATTATTTCTTTCTTTTTGAAGCTAATTTTGAAGCTGTGGATGGTAAATTGTCTTGTCTGAATCATAGCTAGTACATGTAAGGAATGATAATGCTGTATTTTATATAAATATAACACAATACTAGTCAATTATAATCTAGTTTTGTTCTGTTAGAATTCAGAAAGAGTGGCCATATCTGACACAAGATGTCATATTCACCCAAAAGATCACTGACTTGCAGACTTCACCAAAAGATCGCTGACGTGCTCTGGACGTGTATGGAAGGGAGAGTTATGAAGACATTTCTTAGTTAAATATCCGAGCAAGGGTTTGAGCCAGTGTCGTGGAATTAAGTGCCAGAGATGTAGATTTAAGTTCATAGTTCTAGTTCTGTTTCCAATCCCAAGACCTCCACAGTTTATGGTCAGGTTATGCAGTCTGACTCAGCTTTGTCCAGCAGGAGAAGTTAATTGCTCGTTTCAGTGTAATGCTGCAGAGCGTGGTGGCTGCTCTGCAGCAGGAAGGATTAGCAGCTGGAGTCCCTGGCTTCCAATCCTGTCTCGATGACCAAATAGGAAAATTTTTTTCAGAGCAAGGTCTCAAGTAAGAACCCTCCAACAGAAGTGGCATTTTGTTAAAGGAGGTGAAAGTTAGTGAGCTGTAGTTTAGTTTTTATTAAAAATTGAGAGATAGCAAAGCCAAGTGCAGCTGGAAACCTTCACACAAAATGCTATGGGTACTGGCCAAGGCTGTAGGGTTTGTCAGTTTGCATCTGCAGAAGTTCAGTCCTCAGTCTTAGAGTTGCAATATTCTAAAAATAAATGTTTAAGTGAGACATGTTAATGGGCCTGCTGCCACCAGAGAGCTCCTGGAGCAGCGTGGGGTTTGGCTGTGCCAGTTTGTCTTGACAGTCAGGGATTCAGCCTGAGGACTGAGCTGGAGCAGGAGGCAGAGTTGGAGATGTTGGCTGTCACCCACAGCAAGGAATGCTGCACTTGGTGCTCTCAGCTTTGCTTTAAGTGCCATTGAACAAGAGGTGAGAAGAACTTGCATTTAAAGTAGGCTGGATTCACCGCCATTTAGGGAATCACTGGAAATCATTTTGAATTCTAGCAAAATCTGCTCTTGCAAAATCTTTGCTCAAGTAACAAGAGCTGTTCTCTGAGGCAGAACCAACCTAAGGAAGCTGTGATGGGTAAAACAGTTATTAGACATTCTTAAATACTTTCTGCTATTGGAGAGAATTAAGAAGAACCAGAAAGGTCATGAATTATGACTTTTTTAAAACAGTGCAAGTGGAAAAGTCTTGGAGAACAGCAGTTTGTGACTCTACCTACCTACCAAGCATTGAGTGCTAAGTGCTCTGTGGAAAAATAGAAGGATTCTTGCCATGAATTTCTCCTGACCTTAGGTTATGACAAAGTGCAACAGCTGGGTGAAATGTAGCCTGCATGGAATTGGGAGGATAAGTTGGAAAGTAATGAGCAGATCATACATAATAAATAAGTTAATAACAAGAAATTGATATGCCTACCATATGGGAGCTGAGATGAATCTGAATAAAAAGAGCTGTGCTACTGGCTGGCCTGCTATTCTGTGTAGTGAATTCCCAGCACTCAACAATTTTTTTTTTGATTTTTACATTATTTAAAGGTCAAAAACTTTGGGCAAAATCTCCTCCAAAGTCTGTAAGATGTGCAGTTAATGCACTTCATCAATGCTCTGCTCTCTATGGGTACCAAAAGGCTAAAATTCAGACTTAGTGTGGACCTGCCTTTAACTTGCAGGTTCTTGAAGGCAGATTAAAAAGTCTGGTACTATGCAAGGCTTCCTGCAGGAGCTTTTTGCTACTGGCTCTTGGCAGCCAATACATCTTGACTGTGTTTTTGGTGTGGTCAAGATAAATGAGAGAAACTATTTCATATTTACAGCTCCCATGGTGAAAATTCTTTTCAAGCGTTTGCCTCTTGCCTAATGATTGCAATTTTTCTGGTTGAAAGATTTCTTTTTCCTTATGTATATTTTACTGTATATTTTACTAAGTATAGACATTTTTTTTGTCATTACCTCTTAGTGATTGAGCCCCTTAGAGAACTGTCTGGGTGTCCCAAAAGGTTTTTTACTCACCCTTACCTCTCTGTGTGTGTATGGAAGTGGTTATTGTTTGCTGTCTCTTACCTTCAACAACAGCACTGAAACACTAAAACTAATGTTCTTATGCTGGAAAAGTCCTTTTGGCTCCCAACTCTAGAGAATAAATGCCACCTTGGTTCTCTAAAGAAGCTTTAATTTTATTATGCATAAAATAATTAGAAAAAATACTCGGTATGTTTGTCTTTGCAGAATTGTTGTCCTAAGCCCTAATTAGTGCTACTCTAAATCTTGCAGGACTGTATTGAATATGAGGATTTGTTCAGAGCAAGTACAGCTGTAATTAATCTTTGCATTCCCATCAAGAACTGCTGGCACATGCTGTGAGAAACAAGGAAGGAAACTTTCAGTTCAGGCTGTCTGAGCCAGTACCCAACTGCAGCTACAAACCACTGGAGTAATCTCTTTATCCCTCTCTAGTGTGCAGGAAAAGTCTGGGCAGAGACAAATCCAGCCCAGTGAGCAGCCTTTAGCTTTGATTATGCTGTTTAATTTCATACTCAGAAAGTTTCTAATGGACCTCAATCATTCAGGAGACTTTAAAATTGGTGACTATTATCATCCTAGAGATTGCCAGTAATGAAAATGTATTCCAGAAATCTGAGAAGTTAGGCACATTTAAAGGTGCACCCTTTGAATGACAAAGGGAGCCTAATGAAGGGTTCCTTCTGAAATTTGGTGGAAGTGGAGAGAACTCACATATTCACTAATGAGCATCTGCATGGGTTAAAGCCATGGTAGCACAAGGACAACTTTTATTTGAATTGCTACAGAAATACTTCATTAT
>VYZR01005482.1:21489-32469 GCA_013400675.1 Oxylabes madagascariensis
GTGAAAGCTACGTGCACTACTTGAAGATCAAGCAAGGACTGGCTTAGCTGAGTGAAGGAAAAGAGAGAGCTCCTGCTACTTGCTGTGTGCTGTATTAGCAGTTTTCTGACCCTGTGGTCGGTTTCAGGAAACTGGGGGGGAAAACCAGGCACTGCCCAAGAAGGGGTGACTGGTTTTGTTAAGCCTTGTCTCCCTGACATGGCTCTCTCTGCTCAGAGCAGCAGTGCTGACAGTGCACTTCAGAAAGTTCCAGTTCTACAAGTCAGCCTTTTGTACCTCGTTTATATGTTCTTTGTAGTGATTCATCTTTCTTTTGGTACCCATTCAGCTTTTTATTTGTACCAAACCTTGCGCTTTTCACCTACAACTGGGACAGCAAGCAAGGGTATTTCCAGTGCCTTTAAAAATGTTCCAAAAGCTTCCCTTGAGAAAAAACAGTAAGAAATTAAGGCTTGGATTTTTCAAAGGGGCCACTGAATTTAATAGGATAATGGGTAATGAATGCTTTCAGGCTTTCCTGAATATCCTAGTTTATTGTAAGCTAGGTAGGATCAAGAACAAGTAACACGAACAGATGAACAAATAAGCAAAACATTAAAAATTAGGTCTGTTTTTACAAGAAAGTCTTATTGGCACATCTTCTGTATTTTTATACTTAGCAGATATTTGAATTTGTTCTTTACTTGTTGCAATGACAGTGAATTATGTTTAGTGAGCCCATGTTCTTTAAAAGCTGGGACCTGACAGAAGGCTGAAAAGGAAAATGCAGGTAGGATGGTGACCTGCTCAGGTGATGATGTTGTACCATTATTACCTATCCAAATCCTGACCTTTTTGCAATGATTTCTCAGAAAGATTGTAATGTCTTTAACCTGCTTTTCTTCTGTTTCTTCCCCTGCTCCTGCTGTCTCCCAAACAAGCCTGGTTTGCCTTAAAACATTTCCCTGAATGCAAACCACTCTGGGCTTCAGCTTGCCTTGGGCTGTAGCTCTTGACAGGGTAATCCCGGTGAGCAATAGGAAATGGTGGTTTGGGGACTTCTGCTTTGCATTGTGCTCTTGCTTTTTTGGGGTTTTTGGAAGCTGCTCTTAGAGAAGGGGCAGAAGTAGCCTGGGGGTGACTGAGCACGGCTGAGGGGGTGACGTGCTGTGCTGCTGGGGAAGGAACAAGCAATGGGCATCACAAGTGGGCAGGAATTGCCTTAACCTGCTGCTTGCCAAGGAGTGATGACTGTCTTTATCTCACTGACCCTTCTCCCAAGCACTGGTTCCTCTCCTGATGCCAAAATAAGATGCCTGTACCTCACAGAGGAGTTTTTTCAGTGTTTGTGTTCCAAGTTACTGGAGTACCTGAAGTATTCACAGACTGTTCAAATCCGGGCTCTGTTTCACAGCTATGGAGTGTGGAGGAGGAAGAGGAGGAGGTGAGCAGAGGAAGGGAAGAAACAGAGTTTGTCTTTCGACTTCTGGGTTTATGTGCAGTGGTAACTGTGCAGCAGGGGAGGGTTTCATGGATCAGATGACTTGAGATCCATCTGAATGTGATGCTGTTCCAGGAAATATCTCAGTGCTCCAAAGTGCCACAAACCAACCAGCTGATAAGCAAATACTAGTGGAGGGAGCAGAGCTGTTGAGTGCCCTTCCCAAAGGAGAAGGGTAAGGTTGGCTCAGTGTTTCATTGCTCCTTTCTCAGCTGCACTGCTGGAAAAGCTTCTGTCACAAAGGCAGAAGGCAGAATGGTCCTCACCTTCTCAGCATTTGCAGCCACACCTAAAGCAGCTCTGAGCAGTAAACCTGTTTTGCTCTATTATTGACTTAGGATTTGGGGGAGGGCAGGGGAGCTTCTTGGAAACATCATGCAAGATTTTCTGTTTGAGAAAGTGGAAAACATGTTGCTCTGAGAAGTAATTTATTGACACCTTTCGAATGTCTCCTCTGTATACAGCACAGAATCCTGCAGTCAGACTGTGGCAGACTTGTGCTTCACTTGGCTTTCCTCCTGAACAAACTGTTGCTGTTTGTCCTTAGAAGGTCTGCTCTCCACCCCCAAAGCTCTTAATTTGACTTGCTTTCCTTGATACTCGCTAATTCTACTTTGGAAAACTTAGTAGAATCTCAGATTGAAAAGGCACTGGTTTATTGATGGAACTCTCCCATTTAATTCCACCTCTGGATTCAAAACTTTGATCCGTGTGGTTTCAGCCTGGTCAGAGTACAGCAGTGAATCAGTAATGGGGTTAGGTGTGGGCAGGAGACAAAAGAGCCACCTTATATATATCCTCATTTTCTGTCTCCTTTCCTCCAGCCCAGCACATGCATCCTGGTTGCAGGGAGTTCAGCTGGCCATCCACGTGGCTGGACTGCTGCCCTCTCTCCAGTTCAGTAGGATGTGACTGAGGCTTTAATTAGGATTTTTTTTTTTTAGAGCCTAGTCTGCTCAACAGCTTGGAAAAGTTTGTTAAACTCACTTCGTTTTCCACTGTGTCTTGATTAATTTGTATGTGTAGCTGAGGCCTTAAGGATAGAAGCTGTCACCTATTTCTAATCACAGATTTCATCTTTAGATTTGTTTTCAGACCTGAAAGAACAAATTCTGAAATTAAATTAAAAGTAGTTTAGGTTGCATGAGATCTTCATACTGAGTTATCAATAGGGTGAGGGTTTAAGTGCAGATTTGGAGAATTCCTTCTCCTCATGTGAAAACAGGCATCAGAAAGGGAGAGAATATTTAGAATAGCTGATATGTTTTGATGTGGATAGATAAAAACCTTGCAAGATAATGCCTATAAATACAGTCACAGAGAAAACTTGACTTGATTGTGAATGGAAAGTGAAGTTTATTTCAGGTCACCAGAGGTCCTTGGAGGTTCATTCATCTGCTGGACCCGACACAGAGCTGTCAGTGGCACTGGGGCAGGGGAGATGAGGTTGTGGAGAGGGTGAAACCCTTTCACAGACCCAAAATACAGCTGAGAGCTAAGGAAATAAGTGTTCTTGGCATGTGACATGAGACAGCTTGATCTGGGGGGTTTACAGGTGAGTGTGTGAAGGTCAGACTTAGTAGATACAAGTCTTGATGGAAGTGGGGGACACAAAGTGCTGAGGAGCTTCTCAGTGCAGAGAGCAGGATGAGAATTTCCCCTGATTGGAAAGGCCCTGGGAAGGCAGGCAGGGTAACAGCAGGCAGAAACTGCTCCTCAGACTTCAGAGCTGGTCAATTCTAGGTCTCTTAGAATTAACAAATACCAAGCTTCTATTGAAAAAGGAGGTTTTTATTTCTGGGGCAAATGATTTTTGAGAATCAGATGTGGAGCTGCCTTGAGGAGTCCCTCAGACTTGCAAACTTTGTGTTCTCTGTGGTTGAGCCTGCCAAGCACTGAGGTAATGGGCATGGGGCACAACTTCAGACTAATGTAAGCAAGGTGGAATTTAATTTCTTTCTGCACTCTTGCTTTTATAGGAACCAAACTGTTAAATAGCACACCTGAGTGCAGCTAAGGCTTAGGTTGCATTTCAGCTGAGTTTTACCTAAAACCTTACTTTCAGATCCTGAACAGCTTTCTGAGTTTTGCAAGACCATCATTTTAGTCTGCCCATCGAAAAATGTCTCAGTTGTATACATACAGACAAAATGAGAAAATCTTATTTAGAACAAAATTTTAAAGAAATATGAGGGATGAATGCCACTTTGCAATCCTTGCAGTCACCATTTAACAGCAGACAAATTTCAGCATGACGTGCCTGAGGTGATATTTCCCCAGAAAGTGGAGCATTAGGGCACTGCAGCAAATCTTTGGTGTGTAAGTGGAGCAGGAAGCATCGTTCTGCAAGATACTCAAGGTTATGCCTCTTGTAAGTGCATCCAAGTTGCTGAGCTTTCCAGCTGGCCACCTGCCATGGAAAAGTCCAAGCTCAACATTCTCTCATGGCTGGTGTTAGCTGCTTTTTCAGCCCACAAGATTTAAGATATTTATTTCCCATCCCTTGATCTGATAAGGTTTGAAAGGGAAACTCGTTGGTAAACTTGTGATTTAGTCTTGATCAGATAGTCGGTACTGCTGACTAGATTAATTCAGAAGGTACTTTTTTTTTGTCACTGTCAGTTCTAGTTCTGCAGATGTCTTCTGTAAACAAAGCAAGTTTCAGGTTTGCATTTTGACCTGCTGGAAACAAAGCATAGGCGTGGGGGCACGGAATAACAGGATTGTGCATCATACCAGGGGATGTAAAAACATTCTAAATTCTGCCATGTTCATTGAAAATGCCCATTTTTCCGTGGCAGCTGCCCCACTGAGAATAAATGGGATAATTTGCTGGTGATGGGCCCGAATCTCGGATCCATCCCTCCTTGTACAGCTCAGGACTCTGTTCTGACTGTGGCAGGAGCGGTGTTTCAGCTGCCTTTGGGCTGTTGAGCTGGCTGTGCCTGGAATGAGAAGCCGAGCCTGGCGTGCACTCACTGGGCTCCAGGGAGAACCTCCGGTGTGGGAGATGAAAGGGCTCTGGCAGCTCCTGCAGACAATGAATTCCCTTGGACAGCTGGCAGGGAAACAGGAAGGAATCCTTCCATGGGATGCTTAGGAGTAGGTCTGGCATCCACTCGTGCCAGGACTGAGCCGGGCTCGCTGCTGATGTTGGATGCAGTTGTTGGACTATTTTTGTTGTTTAAACATGGCTGTGATTCTTCCACATGAATTTGGTCTATATCCCCTTGCATCCACTCCTGGACTCTTGCTGGCTGTTGGGTGGCTGATGTGTAGGTCTGTCTGGTCAAAATTTTTCTAGATTTATTCTTTTTTTTAAGCTAACATTTAGCANCTGGTCAGTGAAGGGTAGCACATGCTGAAATCCCTGTGGCTGATTTGTAGATCTGTCTGGTCAAGATTTTTCTAGATTTATTTTTTTTTTAAGCTAACATTTAGCATTTTTGTGCTACACTTTGTGTTTTGTTGGTGGCCAGTACTGTTTTCCCTGCTGTTTGCACCTGTTTTTCTTCCAGCCACTGCAAATCTGTGAAGCAGAAAGAGCAGTGATTAACACAGTAAGTATGAGTAAAATCAAAATTACAGGGGTTTTTTGTTAATGTTTCTTGAAGCTTGTAGTGTAGGATGGAGCCTGCCTTAGTCTATTAACAGAAAATTCCTTTCCTCCTGAAGGCACTGCTGCTGGTGTGCATATTTGAGACAAATGGACAGAATTGTTAACCTAGTCCAAAAGTAATTTATCTCCTCTACATCCTGTTGATGTAGAAATACCTAGAATTTTAGGCAAAAATGTAGCTTTGGTTCTCCCTTGCAGCACTTGGGAGGAAGAATTGCTGTATTTGATTGCTGGAAAAAGCTAACACATGATAAGAGTTGCCCTTCAGCACAAGAGCCCTGCTCCTGTATGAGTGTTTCTTAGCTGCAAGGCTGGAATTTCAGTCACAGGATTCCACAAATCTTAGTACTGATGTGGAAGCTCTGATTAGGGTAAAGTTTTTCTGGAGAATTAAATAGCTATTTGTCACCTATGATCATCCATACATTGCAAAGGCCATGTGTCATGTAGGATGAGTTAATATAAACCCACCCTGCCGTGTACAAACAAATTTTTCCATTGCCTGTTTGGACTGAGCTGACAAATAATGAATTTTTTAAATATTTTCAGACCTTAACATCTGATACCTACCGTGTGTGAGTGGGCAAGAGAAAGGAGAGGTAATTTTTAGAAGTTTGGAACCATATGGTACTTTTTTTGCAGTTGGTATGTTTGTAGGGTCCAGATAGCAGCAACTTGGATAAGCACTGGAGTTGCTGGATGGGAGCCAGGAGCTCAGTCTGTTGTTAAGGAGGAAGTTAAATAACACTGGAGAGATTTGATAGCTGGAATTCTGTACAGCTTAAATAAGGAGAAGTGGTTGGTCTCTGCATTGGAGCTGGTGATTGAATGAAAAATTAATGCTTGTCTTGTGTCAATAAATTTCGATGCCCAGAGAGGATGTAGAATATCTGTAGAACAGAATTGCAGTGTCCAACGGGCATCAGCATTTTGGGGCAATTTAGGTTACTTCAGCATCCTCTGGGGGAATTCTTAACAAGCACAGACTTGCTCACCTCCTTGGAAAATAATACTGAATTCATCAGCTGTCAGAGAGGAGAGAATACACTTCTGGCTGCAGTAAATCCATGCCCTGTTAGCAGTGAGGCTGAATAGAAGTGCAGATTTAGAAGTAATCTCTTGAAGGAGCCTGCGGGCTCGGGAGGGGGAGTTGTTTGTTTGTAGTTGTCCCTCAGGAGAATTTTAGCCCTTGGGCAGAAGCAGGGTGCAGAGCCTGAGCCTGTTCACTCCCAAAGGATTTGTGTTGTGGTGGCAGGGTGTCAGCCTGCTCCTTGTGTGCAGTACCCCTCACTAAGGAAAGCATTTTCTGTATCACTTTTTGACACTGAGGTTTTGGTTCTAATTTCAGTACCCAAAAACCTGGCTGATCTAACTCCCAAACATTTTCAAATACTGGTTCCCTGGTTATTCTGTAGCCTTGCTTTTCCCTTGGGACTCTTGCTTTTATGAAACATCTGAAGTGGTGACATTCAGACCCCTTAGTCAAGAGGTGATTGACATCCCAGGAAACTTGGAAAAGAGGAGATCTCGGGGTTTGCAAACAAAGATTTTGCTTGAAAGGTTGCTTTTTGACTGTACATGTTTCAAGCAGTCCTCATGGTACCTTAAATAAAGGCCAGCTTTGGGTGAAATTGTGTCAATGCCTTGAGTCCATCCCATTGATGTATCCAAGATCTCAGAGCTGAGAGATTCCCAAACGTCTTTCCAAGGTCTCCTGGATTTCCTCTGTGTTTCCCAGCCCTGCTGCTGAATGTTTTACAGCTCCTGAGCAGAGGATTGCTGACCAAAACCAGTGTTTTACCTGGATCAGTGTTCTCTCACCTTGCAGATTCAGCTGCAGTTTGTAGCAGTTATTTGCAGTTTCTGTTTCTCTGGGTGTTTCACTGCAGTGTGGGAATTCTGTTGGATCTGTGTTTTGTGTTTCTGTTAGATCTGTATTAGACGCTTCCTTGAAGTACAACATTTCCTTCCTCTGTGGTTTAATCCATCATCTGAAACAAGCTAAGACTGACAGGTCTACCTTAAATTGTGCACTCTAAATTTAGCAGCCAGAGACAGAATGAAAAGGAAGGACTAAATTAATATTATGTCAAAAAGGCCTTGGGACAAGGAAAGGAAAAAAGCCAGTCTGGAACAGAGGGTCCCCTTTCAAGTCTTTCAGTTCAGAGCAGAATTTAAGAGGAACTGGTTTGCAGCAGGAAAAGTTTGAAATGAGCCAGAATTTTAGGGTGCTGGACAATGGGATGTTTCACTGTCCTTTATGATCTGACTAAGGCTCTAAATAACTGAGGGTTACAGTGACAGGTTGATAAATTCTGGCCTTCCAGAACATGTCTACTGGGTTTCTGGGGGTATTTTAAAGTAATCTGCATATGGTTGCTGTGCATTTATTTTCATGCAATAAATACTGCTTGGGAACTCTGCCCAAAAGGAGGCTATCAATGGCAAAGGAAGCGATGCCAGATCAGTTATAATATTTCTGTGTGGAGATTTCCTCTGTGCTCTGAACATAGCCTGGAGGGACAGGGATGTTGAATTCAATCAATTATTTTCATGGTGACTTATTTGGAGCTCATGTTAAGATGGCATTCACAAAGTATGAGGTATGTAGATTAAAAATTTCTTTATTTCATGGCTTTTGCCCCTTGAGAATGCTGTGGTCAAAACAATCTAGCATATAAAAAGAGTTTTAGAGGACTATTTCAGGAAGCAGGAGTGTATGTTTACATTTCAACTTTCCTCCCTTTCTCCTCCACCAGTCAGTTTTTAAACAAATTGTGCTATTTTCTCTGGCTTCACCAAACTTTATACTGCAGATAGGCCAGTTTAAAAGAATAACAATTAAAAAAAAAAAAAATCCAATAGCGATACTGCACTGTGGGCTCATTTGAGGCCTTCTGTTTGTGTTTCTTGATTCCCCCAGTTCCCAGATGTGCAGTGACTCATCCCCCTGAACAATGGGAACAGCATCTCTTACTCCTTCTCTTGGTCCCACTTGGCAGAGCTGTTGCTCAGAGGGTCTGGAGTGCAGAGGGAGGAGGGATCAGCAATGACAGAATGAGTCACCCGAGCTTTGTGGTCACTCTTGAGTGGGGAGACAGGAGTGGAACACCAATGGTCACTGCTCTACTCCAGGACACTAAAAAAGAACCATCTGAGCTACGTAAAATTCGTAACTCAGAGGTCACTGTTCCTCCCCCACAGCTGTCCCGTAAAACGTGGGGTGTAGGTGCAGGAGACACCACTGAAACATCTTGATTTATTATCAAGGAGAATGAAAATCCATAAAAATAGCGAACTGGTTTGTAATTTTCCAATTTGAAATGTATTAATCAGGTACTAGTTAAAAATAAATAAGAAATGTCAGTGTGTAAATGCTTCACTGGCAGACTCTGCTGGGACTGTGACAGAACGGGGCTTCCTCGCTCAGTGTTGTGCTGACTGAGATTAAATAGTCTTTCATATTTTAGAAGCATTATTTGTGAATATTTTTGGAATATTTTTAAAGGAAACAGTGTAGTATTAGGACAAGGCAAGATGTGAGTCTTTTTTAATCTGAAAGGCAGAAACTCAACAACCTTCTATGGACGTCATTGATCTGAGGAAGTTTCTGGAGCTGCCACAGTTTTTTCTAGCAACATCAGCCTGTAAAAGATCTGATCTGGATCTTTTTTGGGGTTTTTTGAGTGAACACACCACGATGTGATTATATTTAGGTAGTTAACGTAGTATAAATACACAGCGAGGGTATAAATATACATATATTATAAATAACTTCGGCTTTCATTTCTACTTTGCAAGCATAGCTTAAAATAGATTGTGATGTTAAAATAACCTTTTTTTTCCGACAGAACCATTAAAATGCTGAAATTGAAGTCATTAATCTACATAAAGATACTTTTAGTATCTGATGAATCAATTGCAAATATTTTCTGACACTTTTATAGGAAGTCATGGTCATGGACCTGAAATAACTGGCTAAGATCTGGAGGAGGGGAGCACTTGAAGTGCTAAGCCAGCTTTGAAAGGAGCTGAATGGCCAGATGGGTATTGGAGAAACACTAAATATTTGCACTGAAAAAACCAAACCAGCTTCTTTATGGCCAGTGTCTTGAAGAGAAAAAATAATTCAACACGAAAGGGGCAGCTGATGCTTTATTTTGATAATTATTTGCTTTGAATGGAAAATCTACTTTGATTTAGAAACTGCATATATTTTTATATTCATACGTTTATATGCATAACCATTTGTTTGTATGCGTGTATAATACCCAAAGCATGAGACAGCTTTGCATAAATAATAACTTATTAGTGGAATTCAAAAATCCATTGAAGTGCAGCTTGATATAAAACTCCATAAATTTGACTTCTAGATCTAATTAATATTGCCGTCTACTTTCTCTGAATGACTAGGAGAGACGAATACAGAAAGGAATGTTCAGTTAGCATAATTGTTCTAATTAAAAACACTAATAGCAAACAGTTGTGAAACCTGGAGTTTCCATATTTTCCTCATTTAATACGTTACGTGTTACTCATCAAGTCCGTTAATGCCCGGTCCATGTGTGTGCTGCTGGCTGGAGGAACTGGATGTGCTTCCCAGAACATCCCAGTTTGCTGGAAATCTGACTAAGATGTAGAACTACGTTATTCCAGAAGCCTTTGGAGTCCACACTTAATACAGAAATCATTTATCAGGGAATCATTAAAGCAGGAAGTTTCGAGTGTGTGCGCTGGGTTTGGGGTTATTATTCTGGAAGGTTTTTGGTGGGTGTTTTTCCTCCCTTCACGTTTGTGTGCTTTAATGTTTTGAGGGTTTTTAAACTTCAAACCCTCTGGAGCTTGTTGAGGATTTGTTGTTTTGGCTGGAAACAGATATTTTGACTTAAGTAGTGGATGCTTTTGGATTCTGTGCTAGAAGAGAATATTCAGATTTTTTCAGATCTGTCAGAACATGCATATGGTGCTCACACCTGTTCCAGCCACCTGACTTGGTTACCCAGCTCTCCCAGTGCTTTGCCATTGCTGCTTAAAATTTCCCTGAACTAATTACGTGGCTTAATTGCAACGTTAATAAGAGCTGGGTAAGAATCTAGAGGAGTCTGTTTTCCCTAAATCACTGCAGAAATGAAGATGAATTTTTTTCCATTAATCAGTTTATTTTCTTACCTCCCTATCAGCGTGCAGAATGTCAGAGTGATGTGGGGTGGGAATTAGGGGAGGCAGAAGCTGTAAATCAGGGGATCCTGCCTGTGTGTCCCTGCCTTTCACAGGCTGTTCCCAGCTCCGGTGTGGGAGGCTGCATGGACAGGCAGAGACTCTTAAACAACTGGGTAGAAAATTGGAAGAATCTCTATCAGAGATGGCCCCTCTGCAGTATTTTTGCACATCTGAAGGCTCTGTGTGGGATGGAGCACAAACAGATAGAGAAGGGGTTTTTTTGTAGCTGCAGTGATCTTTTCTTTCTGGGCTCTGCCATCTCCTGAACATGACTAATGTTGTACAGGAAGCCCTTTTCTCTTATTCATGCAGTCTGTGATATCTCTTCTGATCCACGGAGTGCCAAAAAATACAGGAAATTACTTTCACCTTATGAAAATTCATGATTGTAAGGAAGCTCTTAGAGCAATTGTTCTTTGGAAACTTCCCCTCTCCCCCACCCCACCCCCCAAAAAAAGAAGTGGTTTTTTTCTGCTGGCAATCCATTGTAAATCTTTTGTTGATACGTGGTAGTCTTTTGCAAATCCATGTGTTCTCTCTCCTTTATGAAAAGACCCTCCAGTTTTAAATGTTAGGAAATAATAAACTCCAGCTCCTTTTGTGTGTGCCTTGTGCTGGGAGCGTGTACTTGTCCAACACTGAATCCTCTGATCTCCAGTCT
>VYZR01005482.1:32493-42734 GCA_013400675.1 Oxylabes madagascariensis
GTCTGATTCCTCACAATGAACTGTTGTATTCATCTGTTTAGAGTTGTACTGGGGGCAGTAATTCTATTCTGCTGTCTCAGGCCCATAGCGTTGAGGAGGATGTGTGGTTTGAGAATTTATATTGCAGCGGGAGTCCAGGGTAGTACTTGGAGAAAGTTCCATTCTGAGTTAGTGACTTGGTGAGGGCACCTACTGTCCTTTGGGCATGACTGACAGCCCTGCTCTGTGATAAAGAATGGGTTTTTCTGCCTAAAATCACTAAAAGGCAGCAGGATTTTCCACTTTATCATTCTCATGACGTGGCTACAACTACAAGACACATCCTGAACAATAAAGAAGACATACTGAATTACTTTTTCATGAAGGGAAGCATTTTCACGAGAGTTTCACTCCAGAGTACTCTGCATCTGTTGGAAACAGTTTTGTTACTTCTTTTAAAGTCTGTGCAGGTCTTCTTGTCCACACTTCATGCAAAGGGGCCCTTGATTTGAGTGGGACACGCAGGCGAGCTTGTTTGGTAAAAGACATCCTCTTACACAAGAGTAAATTTTCACGCAAGAATGAATTTTTCCTGTAAACATTCCTATTTTCTTCTCAATATAACTGCTAAAGGACTTTGTACAAGATGAGCAAATCTATAATTAAAAGTCTTGAGCCCAGAAGGGAAGCTGTCTGTAGAAGAGCAAGTCCTTGAAAATGTTCCTTTTTTCATTTGTTTGTGACAAGCAAGTCTAGCTTAAATCATCATAAATGGTGGGGAACTTAAATCTTCCACTTTTCTAAAGATATGCCAGCCAGTCTAGGATATGCTTTTGTTCACTGTTATGAATTTTAAACAAAATACACTGGTTTCTTATAAATGTGTTTCATTTTTTACTCCCACTCAGTGTCAATTAACGGCACTTACCTTACAAGGGGAAAAACACCGAATTCTTCAAGTCAAAGAACTGACTTTAATAACACTTTTATTGTGGAGATTTACTGGATAGAGCTGAGCATTTGTTCAAATCTCTTCTCAACTTTGATTTTTCCAGACCTGGTGGTGTTGCTCTGTTAGACCTCAGTGCATGTTGGGAAGAAGGCCTTGGTTTTGTTGGATTTGCTGTCCTGGAAACTAGCTCAGTTCCCATGTCTTTCCTTTTCCCCAGGGTGAATCGGTGAAATACTTCCTGGATAACCTGGATCGGATCGGTCAGCTGGTAAGAAACCTTCTCCTTCTGAACCAGACAGCTCCAAGAGACAAGGAAAGGCTGAGTGTGCTGTGATTCATGGGGTTTGCTTGGGTTTCTTGGTTGGTTTATTAAATAATTTCAGTGTTCTTGCTCAAGAAGCAGTGAACTCCAGTTCACTGTTAGCATTTGTTTAATCTTTTTTGACAGGCAACAAATGGAAATTGTATTTGTGCACATATTTTATCAGCCCTTCCATGCAGTCTCTGGATCTCGTTTGCTTTTCCTGATGTTCTGATGGCTGGTGCTACTTAAGGTAGCAGAATGAAACCTTAGCAAAATAAAAACCATTCCTAGCACTTGTAGGATTCAAAATCTGTAATGAAAACATCTGTCAGGAGACTTGGAGGGGAAAGAAGGAAGATGATTTTCCTAAAATGTAACAGTGATAAGATTCTGAAGAACAAATTTCTCTGCAGTGGTAGATTGGCCACAGCTTGTGATAGAATCTGTTGCTGTACTTGCTGGTCATAGAGTGTGAACCTGGAAGAATTTCCACTAAAGCTTTCAAGATGGTCCTTGTAAAAGTAATGAACTGTGGTAAAGCTAGATTTAAAAAAAACCAAAACCTTTCAGTGATGATTTGATCTGCTTTATTGAACACTACCTAAGTGGCAGTAACGCTGCAGCTAAGAATTTTGTGATGAAAAAATACACTTCAACCTTAAATGAAGAGGTTTGAAGGATGAAAGTGTGAAGGAGTGAATTAGTCCTTCATTTTTGTTCTCATGTGGTTCAGGATCTTCTGTAGCTGTTTGCCAGTGTTGAGCTAAATGGTGAACAGGCCAGTGTGTTAAAGTTGAGTATTCATTCTTCATCTGATAATTTTTAAATTTAAAAGCAGCTCCTGGTGATTTTACCCATCCCTTCAGTATACAGGCATTAGCCAGAATTTTTCAAGGACTTTTTTTGACACTTCTCTCCTTTCTTTTGCAGAACTATTTCCCCAGCAAACAAGATATTTTGCTGGCCAGAAAAGCCACCAAGGGGATAGTAGAGCACGATTTCATCATTAAAAAAATTCCTTTCAAGATGGTGGATGTAGGAGGACAGAGATCTCAGCGTCAAAAATGGTTCCAGTGCTTTGATGGAATAACTTCCATTTTGTTCATGGTCTCCTCCAGCGAATACGACCAGGTCCTCATGGAAGACAGGCGCACAAACAGACTCGTGGAGTCCATGAACATCTTTGAGACAATAGTCAATAACAAGCTTTTCTTTAACGTCTCCATCATCCTATTCCTCAACAAGATGGATCTCCTCGTGGAGAAGGTAAAGACTGTCAGCATTAAGAAGTATTTCTCGGACTTCAAGGGCGACCCTCACCGTCTGGAGGACGTGCAGCGTTACCTGGTGCAGTGCTTCGACAGGAAGCGGCGGAACCGCAGCAAGCCGCTCTTCCACCACTTCACCACGGCCATCGACACGGAGAACATCCGCTTCGTCTTCCACGCCGTCAAGGACACCATCCTGCAGGAGAACCTCAAGGATATCATGCTGCAGTGAAGGAGAGCAGGCCCCTGCTCTGTTGAAATCTCGCTGGAGGGTTCGATCCAAGTTTTTGTCCTTTCTTTATGGCCCTTGCATGCGGCGTGGGACCCATGCGAATTCCTTGGCTCAGGAATGCTGTTCACTAGCCAGTCCAAACGGAGGAGCTGTAGGCCGAAGGAGTCATGTTGATGTTAGCTACTGAATCATTTGGACTAAAACACTACTGAAACCTGGCCACGGTAGGTTCTGTACCGAGTTTGGAACGCTGAATGACGCAACCACCGTCTGCCTTCTTCGAGAGCAGAGATCTCTGACAAACCATGGATGGAAGACACGTTTCAAATGAATGCGCTCATTTTTCAGAGACACTAATTGTACAAACTGCCTTTTTTTGTAGTTTGGAGGTGCTGAATCGATCAAACTAATCTAAACGTGATGAGATTGGCAGCTGTGTTGGAGAATGTTAATGGAGGTTCCATTCTTAACCCTTAGGAATATAACCAGGTCTTGTGTGTGTGTTGAGCTTTGCTGAGGGTCTAGAATCCACCTCCCAAGGTGGATGCACAGCTCTTGTCTGAAGGTTTTGCATGAGTCTCCTGAGGCAGAAGTCTAAAACTGTGTAAGGAAACTCATGTTGGAGTAAATGGGATGGGGACTTAAGGCCTCGCTGATACGGAGAAGGGTTTATTTTGCACTATGCGTGGAGAGTGTTACATCATGGGAAAACTGATTTCCTTGGTGCAGCAGCCTGTGCTGGAGCACCCAGGCACTGCACAGTGGGTGCTCGAGAGAGGAGTGCTCCATGGCCAGCCAGCACTGTCCTCACACCCACAGTGGGCAGCCTTTGTGCAGGTTCAGTATCTCCCGTGACAGGGCTTCATCTGTACTCAAAAGTTCGGAAGCTGATTAAACTCTTTAAGCAAAGGTTTTGGTAGCACAGCAGCTGCTTGCTTAGTTCCCAACAGCTGACCTAGGAAGTCTGAACACCCTGGAGATCCCAGCTGCACTGATGTGTTTGGACAGCAAGACCTTGCTGTAAAATTAGCCTTTAATCTGTGTCTTAATGGGATCTTTAGCCTGTAGTGATGCACGTAGAGCCCAGAGCACAGTCGGGTTTGGAGTCGCCCCTTTTTGGGCAGTGGTTTGGGTGGAAAGTGCCAAGAGGCTGTGAATAATTTGGATGTGAACTCCGAATTTCCTTGTGCTCTCAGTCTCTGCCAGGTGCCTTTTCTGTGTACAGACATTGAATCTTTTCTACTGCAGTGGGGTACATGGACAAAGTGAAGATATTGTAGGGCTATTCTTTAGGTAACTCAAACATAATTTACTGTGCAATTTTTGTCATAGTTTTTATCCAAGAATAAAACCTGAAGGGCTGTTTGTACCCATAAAAAGTCAGCAGATTCCCTGGAGCTCTTATCCCCTTTGAGCCTGTAATGGCATGTCAAAACAAGCAAAGTTTTACTTCAGCTGGTAATCCCATGGGAAATGTGGTCAAAGAAAAGTCCTGTTCCATTGTCCTTTCAAGTTAATTTGGATAAAATCTGGAATCTTTCTTCCCCTCTGAAGCTTGCAGATGTTCATATCAGTATTTCTGTGTAGTTTCCTGATGTCACAGCCTCCTGGCTTTCTTTGTGTGGGCTCCAGAGTGGAAAAGCTGTGGCTGTTTCAGTGCCTGTAACAGGCCCAGAATTGAGGTAAGAAGCGACTGAGGACTTGCAGATGGGAAAATCTAACTTAAATTTCAGCAAACCTAAACAGGAATTAGCTTCCTTGTAACAAGTCTTATTTTGCCAGGACCAACTCTGTCTTTTAAATATTTATTAATTTTTAGCCTTGAAGGGGGAGAATGTTATGTGGCTAATATTCAGATGAGGGAAAAATCTTAAGATTATTACATTTGAAAAGGAAAATGTTTCACCGCGGTGTGATGCAAACAAGTTTACTCATCACATAAGGTTGGTTTCTCTGAGCCCATTTGTTTGGCTGAAGACTAAGGCTGCTTTCAAAGCTTTCAGATGTTTTCTGAGTTCTTGGTAGTGGTTTTCCCTTCACACAAGACACTGGGAAGGAGGAGGCAGTTGTGGGCTCACCTGACTTCTAGGTTGACTTGACTTTAATTCTTAGTTTGCTGTGAGCTTTATTCTTTCACTGAATTTTCCAGATGAGTTAATATTCTGCTTGTTTTCTCAAATTAGTTAAACATTCCCTTCCAACTGTATTTTTTCTCAAGAATTACCTCAGTTTGGTGTCTGAATCTACTGTAGTTTTACCTGGGAGGCATAGCATGGAATTTCCTGGTCTGGTTTTCTCTTTACACTCATCCACGGTTTTGTATCCTTAGTCACCTTACGGATTTACCCTCAACAGAGCTAATGATGCAACTTATATTTTAAGTAACTTAAAATCTGCACCTGGAAAAGAAACAGCATGAGAGATCTCACACTGAGCTCTCAAGCTGCTTTTTTTTTTTGTATGTTATGGCAGTTTTGCACACTAAGTCAGTTTTAGGGAACCAGTTTGCCCACCTTGGGCCCATTATTGCCTTTCTTGTTTTAACTGAGGACATGGGCCTGAGTGTGGGGCTGCAGGTGAAAATCTGTGGGCTCAGAGTTCTGTCAGGTTTGGATAATGATGGATCACACCAGGAACCCTTCTTGCAAAAGTCAAGCACTTCCCAAGTTTGCAGAGGAGCTGGCCTGTGAGTAAAAAGGACATGGGGGTCTTTTTTAAGTGTCAGTTTTCTCTGCAAAATACTCTTCTTGCCACAGCTGAGGGGGCTTGGGGGTTTTTTTTCAAGGTAAGTTGTAGTGTAATAAAGCCAGAAAATCATTTTGTGGTCAATCAGCGAATTACTAAAGCAGAGCTTAGGTAGGTGAGGTTGTTCACACATCTTGGGACAGGTCTGGCTGGTTGCTTAGTCCTTTCACCAGAAACAAATAGAAAACTTTATTTTAAGTGACATCCTGGAGAACTTTGCAGGTAAACACAGCTGGAGAGAACATCTTTTTTTGTTAGTTTTATGGGCTTATTGTTCATTTGGCTGGTCAGGAAATGGGTCACAGGCAGGATGATCATCAGATGGAGACCTTGAACAAGTAGGGGTTTTTTTTAAAAAGAAAAAAGCAGCTTTTTGCTGTCCCTCCTCTGACACCCGGGGTCAGTGACAGAATTGCTGAGGGGTTGTCTCTGCCGAGGACAAAGAGAGGAAACTCTTGCAGCCTGTGCTTGGGGCAGAGACTTACGTAATCCTGGAGTCTGAGTAGAAAAACTAAATGGGAGTCATTTATCCACCACTACTTTGTGTTTGTTGTCCTCAAAGGCAGCGTTAAGCTAATAGAGAGTGTCAGTAGCACTGCTGCAGATTGCAGTGCTGGCAGGCTCTGACATGCATTGCTCTGAGATGCATTGCAGAATGGCTTGGTGGAGTTACAAAGGGGGAGTGCTGTTCTGGAAGTGACATATTCAATAGGCACTTGTCACTGTGAAGGAATGAAATGGTTCTTAATGTCGAAAATTTACTGATGGTGGTTATGGAATTGAGATTACTGGCCACTCAGTTTTACAACTCAAAGATGCTTTCAGTTTCATGAACGAATTTATTTAGTACGGCAGCCTAGGTTATTTGACTTAGTAACTTGATAATGTATTTAATTTTTTTAATTGCTGCTATATAAAACCTAGAAGTAGGCATGTTACAAGAATGAAGCTCCTGAGGGTGACCATTCCCAGCCAAGCAGGCAGAGTAGAGAAAGTAATGGCAAATAAACCATAGGGAAATGGAGTAGGGAGAGCTCATTGGTACTTGGCACTGGAGACAGAAATATCATTCCCCTAGGACAGCTGAAGTGGCATTTGGTGTGAGAAGTGATGCATTTGGAGTGTGTCCCATCCTGCCCGTGTGTTGCCCCCCATCCCCATGGCCTCATTCCCTCTGGGAATTCACCCATCCTGGTTCCTGTGATCTGCAGAGAAATGTAGGATTGAAGCAGTTCAAAGAACAGACGTGGTACCACTGAAGAGAGCAGCAGCTTTCTTTAGTGACAGACAGCTGCCTTCTACAGAACAGCATTTTAGAGAACAAGTCCTCTGCTGCCTTTAGATGGCTGTCTTTGTATTAACTATGTTTTAACTTATATTAACTTATGTTTTGGAGTCTTTTTGATATGTGTATTCTTTTTTATTTCTGGGGGAAAAAATCCTTCTGTGCATGGACCTAGGGGATTTCTCTGAAAGGCCCCTCTGATTTTCAAGCAGTGAGTTTTGACACCTGCCTTAGCTTGGCTTCTGTCATCAAACTTTCAGGAGTACCTGCTGGATTGATGGCTGATTTGATGTGTGCCAGCTTGAGAGACAAACACAATATGCAACGCCTCCACACAGTGCAGTTTGTCGTGTAAACCAAACACTGATCTCATGATGAGAACTCCAAGTTTAGCAGTACCCTCTTTTCTGTATTCTCTTTCTAGTATAAAATCACGTGGTGTAGTCAGGGGTTTAATATAGCACTGCCAACTCTTTACCTCATACTCTGTAATTCTGTAACACAAAGTGCTGGGTGGGGTGTTTCAGTAGCAGCTATTAAACATCTGTGCCTACTTTTGTAAATGAGTTCACATTTACAAGTTGAACAGTTTTTTAGGGAGCATCCATTATGGATCAGGAGGGCTGGCGTGGTCTGGGCCAGACTTGGCCTGAGTTAATGCTGACTCCACACGGTTCTGGCTGAGGACTGTCTAGCCTAGTGAGGAATAATTGGTAATGCAAGACCTAGTGCTTTTTAATAATACCTGTTTTGTAATTAGCTGGGGTGATCTCTGCTTTGTGCTGTGACGTGGGCACTTCTTTGTTTTAACACTAATCTTTTTTACATAGATGGAAATGAGTAAAGCCAGGAGATTTGGAGCTGATGCTGCCTCTCTGCTCACCAGGTGATGCTGCCTCTTGGCTCATCCTGGTGCTTGGGTAGTTCAGCTCGATCCTTGACGTTTTTATCTTTCTAATGGCATTTGGAAAGCGGTGTTGAAGTTTGTCTGTGTGTTGATATGCTTGTGTTCTTACTGGGTGGGGAGTGTGGAGGTTCTAGATTGTCAGTGCTGGTGGTTCTGGCTTGAGGAGCTGGCCCAGCCCAGCTCTTGGCCTGTGACTGAAGGTCAGATCTTCTGTCTGCTGTGAAAATAGTCAGAGGGGGGAAAAAGGGCAGCACTGACTTCCAGGGTGGGCATTCTGGTAAAAAAAAAAAAAAGCCAAAGTATGTTGGAGGGGAGCAGGAGAGGGGAGCTAGTTTTAAACAGATCCCAAGAGCTGATGGTGCTTGAAGACTGTGTTGAAGAGAAATGCCATCTGCACTGACCCAAAAGCTTTGAGTGACTCCAGAGAGCCATTGGCTGTGAACTGAGAGCACAGGCTGGCAAGGCTGGCCCTGCCATTGTAAAACCTCTCTTCATCTGTTCATCACTGGGTGCTAAAACTCCATTTTGACAAAATAGAGTATGCAGATCTCTGGCCAGACAGTGCATCCTGCTCCTTCCTGACAGCTGCTTAAACTTTCTTCAAGATACCAGAGCATGAGAAGGTAAGAGGCCGTTTCCATTCTTTGAATAAAAACTACAACTGATGGAGAGCAACGTTTTTAACAAGTAGGACGTGAGAGAGCATCTTTTGAGGGAAGTGACAGGTTTTGAGTAGCACAACTTCTCTGCTATTACTTGCCATGGATCTCTTGTGCAGAAAGAGATCTTTGGGCACAGAGGCTGAGAGGAGAGAGCAGGGGGATGTGGGGGAGGAAGGATCTGTTGGGAGCTCACGAGATTGGGAAGGTGGTTGGTGGATTAGGTTTGGAGAGGTGTGTTCAGAGTCCTGTTTGCATCGAGGCCATTAACCCTCTGTAGGATAGGGAGTGTTCCTCCAGGTTGTGTTGTCTGAGACGTGGCATGGGCTTGAATTGATGATACAGAGTAAAAAGTGTTTCTGGAGACTCCACTGAACAGCAGTGCTGGTGTTTCTCACTGTAGTGAGGAGTTGTTTTGTTTGTGGAATCAAAATGTACAAAAGCAAACTGACAAAACACCAGGTTATCTGTGACACAACCACATAGCTTAGGAAGCCAAGTGATGTTATCTTTTATTCTGCAATGTACTTGCTCTCTGGTGCCTATGCATTAACACACATACTATGCAATATCAGTCTTTTTAAACCAGTTCACTACATTGGGCAAGAAAGCCCTGAGTTTAGCCTTAATTTTCTTAACAATTCACAGGAAAGTACTTTAAAAACAGTGACAAACTCAAAAAAAGGTGGAAAATGCATAAAGTAAAAGCACAGTCCCAGACTGCTCACATAAGTGTCTTTCTAGCACCAAAACAGCATCCGTGATAGAAGCAGCTACTTGCTGTAATAGTTTCAACTTATGAAAACTGTGTACTAGATAAAATTATATTGTGATGTGTAAAAAGTGTATTTTATAGCTTTGGTGACTTAGTTTACTGTTTTGTATATATGAATTTTATAAATCTATTAAAACTTGACTTGTTATACTGTTCTTCATGGGTTCCATCTTTCAGCGAGCGTCTGAAGTGACATTTTTTCTTTATGAAATTCTTTTCTGTGGACTGCATGGAAGTGCAGCTGCATGCCATGAACTCTGTCTGTAACCTTTAGGAATCTCCTACTCCTCCAGTCCTGACTGGAATAATTCTTTCTGGTTGTGTCCAGGAGCTCAGGCTGGTGACACATTAACCTGTGTGAAACCTGGAGCTCCTTCATCCGTGGCATTCCTGGTACTGACTGTGGCATTGGCACTGAGGGAAGGGGAGGCACAGCTGGAGTTTGCTGATGTGTTTTGAGCTCAGCAAGGGAAGAGAATTGGGCCTGTTGAGATGGGAGCACCTGTTGGAGATTCCTCAGTGCTGTGTCTGATAATAAATAGCCACGGGGATTGTGCAGTGCTGCTTTCCCGGGGCCAGGCCCCTGTCTGGGAGCACAGCAGGACCTTGGAGGGTCACCAGTGTCCCTGTCACACAGCAGGACCTTGGAGGGTCACCAGTGTCCCTGTCACACAGCGTTGCCATCCTGTGCTGCCAGAACTCAGGCTCCAGTCCTTGGCAACGCCATTAACCTTTTTTCACATTCCTTCACTTCACATCTGGCAGATTTTTGTGGCAAGTCTTGATTGTTTCTTGTGTAACCTGTTAGTGCCGAGGCAATTCCACTGGCAGTGCACAGCTTGAAACCCTTCAAGGAGCATTTTTGGTCCTTTCCATTCACAATTGGAAATGCAGCACCTGAGCTGCATCAGGGCTTTGGGATTGGCTGACTCTTTGTCCCTGGAGTTGCTGGGCACTCTCAGGTGAGATGTTTTGCCAGTGTTCAGCATCTCTGCTGAACAGCAATTGCAAATTCAGCATGCTCTGGTAGAAGGTGCCCAGGTGTGATCACTTTAACCTGAAAAGCTCTCAGCAGCAGCTCCAGGATCTCTCTTGGTGAACCCTGTGGAACAAAAGTGGCCCTTTTGGGGCCCAG
>VYZR01005487.1:0-25023 GCA_013400675.1 Oxylabes madagascariensis
CTTTCACTCAACATGCATAGCTGAACCACAACAGTAGGTATTCAGTCAAAAAGTGTCTTTTCTACCTTGTGCTGGTTTCAGGTATTTGCATTAATGCAAATTAAATTAATGACTGTGTTAGAATTGCTACACTTAAAGTAGAAAAAAAGTCCAAAGCCCTAACAATTCTGTTTCCTTATCATAACACTTGGCACTGGTTTCATTGTTAGTTATTGGGGGTTTTTTTTTTTTTTTTTTTTTTTTGGTTGGTTGGTTTTTTTGTTTTTTTTTTTTTTGGGGGGGTTTTTTTTTTTTTTTTTTTTTTTTTTTAATTCTAACAAATGTGCAACATAAGTGTCAAAGTGATGACCTTTTACCTCAATTTGTGAAAGGATGGCTAACAAATACGTTGTAGGGAACTATCATTATTTAACTACAGAAATAGTAATATATCAAGTCAAAAATTCGGTTCTGTATTTAGAACAATAAATGTATCTTAAGAGGAAGAGACTACTAGATTAAAACATGTATTAAACCACACAACCTATCATTTAAAAAAAAGGTAAACATTTTAGTTACATGTTTGTAGAGTAGGAGACAGCAGAAGAAAGAGGTATGGATCAGTACCAGGGCCTGACTTTGGAGATAATTAATGAAACTGCTCCTATGTACAAGTTGCACCCTCTGTACCTCAATTGCCAAGATAGTAAGTGCCAGAGTTCTGTGATGCTGCCACCTGTAAGGAAGGTGCTCAGCTTAAAAATCATCCTTCAGTGCTGTGCCACAGAGGTCCTGGCCCTTGACAGAGGGAACAGAATGGCACCCATCTCTAGCCAACCACAGGGCTTTTGTCAAGGCTGTTGGGGACAGTGTGTGGCCACCTCTGGTCCTCCATGCACAGTGCAATGGTGAGCACTCCCTCCCTTCTCCACCCAGCCTTCACCTTTAAGCACTAACCGGCCTCTTGTGCTGTTATTTTGTCAGGCCCAGTAAAGCCAACCTGATACTTTTCATGAGAAGGATTATGTCTTGAGTCCAAAGTACACATCTGTACAAAACCTCAGGAGGGATACCCTCCTGCACAGCCCAGAATGGATGGTGTTGGTTGATAGCACATAAGTTTAAATTCTCATTAGAAAACACTCTTAAGCTGTATAATTAACATGACAGTTCATTTTCTCAGAGAAGATGCAAGACTGATGCATCTAACTAAAATCAGAGGGTAGAAACCCTTCTGCTATTGGGGCTTCATCTTCAGGGGAATTTTTACAGTGAAACAATCATCTTAGTGTGGGTGGTGTTATTTCTTTTTGGACCAAGAGAAGGCTCTTCACATGTTCAAAACCAAGATAGTTAGATTATGAGACACCAGCCCTGCGAGGTCAGAAATACTGGACACAGACCATCAGTATGCACATGACAATTTGTGGCACCTCCCTATCCTGGGTCAGGGGTTCTGTCCACTCTTCTATTATTTCTACAGTTGGAAAAAACCGCCACCAACACAACCAACCAAGAAACAACCCCAAAAAGCCCACCAGACAACAAAATTTAAAAAACAAACAAACCTAAGTTCAGCCAAATTAAAAATGTATTACTGTAATGAGCAAGTTTTGGATTTATGCAGAAGACCAAATATTCTTTTAAGCATTTCCAGTACAAATTACCCCTTGGGAATGAATTTGTTCATTATATATATATATATATATTTCTCTACTTTANGATCTAAAAAAAAAAAAAGGTAGTAATTTTTTTCCCAGAACAGAGAGACAAGAAACAACCCCAAAAAGCCCACCAGACAACAAAATTTAAAAAACAAACAAACCTAAGTTCAGCCAAATTAAAAATGTATTACTGTAATGAGCAAGTTTTGGATTTATGCAGAAGACCAAATATTCTTTTAAGCATTTCCAGTACAAATTACCCCTTGGGAATGAATTTGTTCATTATATATATATATATATATTTCTCTACTTTAATATGGAGTTTCCCTAAGAAATACCTTCATGAAGGCATTTTTTGCAGCACTGCAAAACTGAAAAATAGATCCTGACTCCTATCATGCAGAAATGAAGATGTCATGCCATACGGCTGAGAATTCTGTTCCTACAACAAAAGCAATAAAATCAGTCTTACAAATCCTGGCAAGGTGTAAATTAATAACAGAGGGGTATGGAAAAAAAAAAAAAAAAAAAAAAAAACCCCAAAAAAACTTCANCAAAAACCCGGAAGGGGGTAAAAAAAAAAAAGGGGGGTGGGGAAAAAAAAAAAAAAAAAAAAAAATCACCACCAAACAACTTTCAGAGGGGAAAAGAATATTTGAGCAGGAAGAGAATTCTTGCATCTTAGAAGCAAAAAAGCTCTCAGTAGTCATCAGCTGCTGTGTTCCTCAAACAGGAACACATGAGACTGGAAAAGGTGAAATAATTCTCAGCTCACATAGGTTTGGGGATGTATCTTCTGTCTTTAGTGCCATTTCCGTGATGTGCCAGCAAAAATTACAGTCCTTACAACTTAAATTTATACATAAAAATGAACAGCTGCATGCAAGTGCAGCAGCCACCTTCAGAAGGTAGTAGGTAGTCTTTCATCAGCTGCTTTTCTAAACAGCTCTGAGACACCAGGAGTGGGTGGGCTGGCTCAGCTCCTTTTCCCAGGTGCCTCAGCACTGCAGCAGACTGGTGCAGCCAACACAGGGGTATAATTTAAATTGAAACCTTCTCTAGGTTAGTATGCTTATTAAAAGTAAGAATCCAGGAGAGCTGCATAGAATTACTAGCTGGGCTAGTGTTGAGTACGTTGGACAGGAGAAAAAGATAAAACCTCACACACCACTTTAGTGTCTATGCTTTGCTATCTGTCCTCTCAGTCATCTCTGAATCTGTATTTACAGATTAACTATTCATACTCTTGTTAGTCACTATCTTTATGCAATCAGATAAACACTGAAAATGTCTGGTTTTCTGACTGAGGTGGGTTGACCCTGACTGGTGCCCACCAAAGCCTCTCTATCACTCCTTTCCTCAACTGGACCTGGGAGAGAAAAGACAAGGAAAGCCCATGAGTTAAGGACATGAGACATCACTCACCTAACGCACAAATGAAGTTGCATACATTAATAAATAAAAGAACAGACAGAAGATATGATAGTAACTGCCACTGACAATCCACATCACTGATTCAAATGCAGACAGAAATAAAGAAAGTTAAGGGTTACCTAAATCCTTATTCTTGAAGATCAAAGCGACATTTACCTTCTTCCAGTCCTCAGGATCTTCCTCTGTTTCCCATGACCTTCCAAAGGTAATTAAGAGCAGTCTTGCAATGATATCAGCCACTTCTCACAGCGCTCCTGGGTATGTCCCAACACATCCCATGGGCAATTTGTTCAGTATATCCAGTTTAAGTGTTCCCTAACCTGATTCTTCTCCACCAGGGAGGAGTACATCTCCCTTGCTCCAGACTTCTGGCCAGTCTTATTACTAAAGACTGAGATAAAGATGGGATTCATTACCTCAGACATTCCTGTGCCCTTTGTCACCCAGGTCCTCTTCACCAATGGGCTCATGTTTTCCCCAGCCTGCTTTTTTTTGCTGCTGTACTCATCCAAGTAATTCTTTACACCTTTTGTATCCCATATCAGGCCTTGGCTTTCCTAACCCTATCCCTGCAGGATTGGGCAGTATATCTGTGTTCTCCTTGGTCCCCCAAACAGGCTGAAGCCTGCTCTCCTGAGGCCCAGGGATGTGATGCTGATTTTTGCCTTAATCCCTTTGGAATCCTGAGCACTGTCATCTCATGGTCACTCTAGCTGCAGCAACCCTTAACTTTCACATCCCTTACCCACTCTTCCTTTGTGAATAGGAGGTCCAGCAGGATCTCTCCTCTCACCAGATTCTCAGTCATTTATGTGAAGAAATTGTCACCAGTACACTCTTAAGAAATTTTCACTCAACAGTTAGTATAATTCTTGCAGCATGTCCTGAAAAAATCTTTTGCCAGAGAATTGCAATACATGAGTAGAGGACCTTTTAAACACAGATGCTTTGGCTGATTTTGTTTAGTACCTCTGTTAGTATTTTGGTGAGCAGTTGTGAGAAGTCTAATGAATGGCAGCAGCACCCAGACAAATAAAAACATCCTGCTGTATTTCTGTCTCTCCAGTGCCAGCAGCCCCTCTGGAATGGAAAGTGTAGCTCTGACCTACTTGCTTTCAACAGACTATAATTACAGCACTTATCAATTTTCTATAAAAATACAGTCATGAACAAATAGAAAACCCGAGTGGCTGAAACATGAGCAGAATAACAATGTTATTTCATCCCCAAAATCCCAGTTCCTGCAAAGATGATGCTTGCAGGCTGAAAAATAAAACCAGTGAAATGACAGTAAACTATCAGAATAACAGTTGAGTTTATGATGAAATACAGGCCAGACTTTATACACAAAAAAAGATATACCACAGTATTTGTCAGTCTACTGCCTGGACTTGGAATTTTTTCCTCAAAATGTCTGCTTGCTTGCTGTAACAGGAAAATTAGCAATAGCTTTAGCAGAATTATTTTGGCTTTTGAACTCATCTGATTTCTCAAAGCGCAGATTGTGCTACCCATTTGGTGAACTGGGTGTCCAAAGCTAGACTCAGCACCCCAGCCACAGTGTCCCCAGATAAAAGGGAATAGTCACACCCTTTGGTCTGCAGATTGGTTTTGCTGCCAGAGTACTCTGCCTTGGGACAGCACATGACCGTGCATGGAAAAGGCAGCGGGTGATAGATGAGGCTGCTGACTTCCAGGTTTACCACTTAACTCAGAGCTTGGTAGTGTTTGGCAAAGAAATTCTTCGGATAACTGCTCACGTTCTTGTTACTGCAGGCAGTTTGGTTCTCTTTTCATGCATATCACAGTACTTGTGACACTATTTAGAAAAATGGGATTAGGAAATATTTCCTAACATACCACTTTCATTTAGCTGCTCTTCTTGCAGAAGAATGCCTTGCTCTCACAGGCATTGACTCATATGTGGGTTTGATTGACTTCTTTCGTTCACATGCCCAGAGACAGTCAACCTTTGAACATTAAAAAGCCAGAAAACCAAATCACACCTAGTGTTTTAATTAAAAATTATATAAGCTTGTTAATATTGTTGCTCACTTTATTATTTATGGCATCTCCTGTACCTTAGAAATTACAACTGAGCAGACAAACCCAGTACACTTTCCATTTCTCTGCCCAAAGCAAGGCTCCCACTGAAAGCTTCTTGGAAAGTTTGACTTAAAATAACAACTTGATGAATGGGACAATGTCATTATACACAACTATGTTACACTTCTTAAAGGCTGATTACAAATACCCTCAAATGTCATCTCTTCTTTGCACTGCTGATTTTAGGGCTCTTTAAGGTTAATATAAACTAATCCAGAAAAAAAAAAATCCATCACGCCTTTCAAGGATCTTTGAAAAAAACATCACTGTACATACAGAGGCTTAAGCCTGTCAGCCTTGTCTGCAGTCACTGCATTTATTTATTTATTAGCTTTTAACCTAGTTGCAAAGCAAAGAAGTTTATAGCACATCTGTTTCCACAGAGATTGGCTAAAATATGGCAGTTTAGCTAATGAGAGTATTTTTTCTTAATCTATTTTTGCTTGGATATCTGATAGAAATAAATGCCCACGAAAAAGAGTTGTTTTTTTTTTCCTAGTTTCTAATAGTAGTATTATGGCCTTCTCAAACAAAATGTAGCCAGCAAAAGTTAGATTACATGATGTGATTAAAACCAAGATATTACACACCCACCTACCTTCCTTCCTAGACTGGCAGAAATGAAAAGGCAAAAAACCAAAAAGAAATAATACTGTAATGAAGCACTGTAAAAAATCAGTCCTGAGGACTGCCCTTCCAATAAGAAGTGCCTCAAGTAGCAACACTGAAGATAACATGGCATTATTTCAATTATATTTATAGACACCTATGGTATATTATACTTTTTTATATATTCACGCACTGGGGACAACTGTGTACAAAAGGACAAGATTATACCAGTGAAAGTTTAAATAACATTTATGAAAAATAAAATAAAATGTAAAAAAAAAAAGAAAAAAAGAAAAAGAAATCACAGCTGGCTCCCACACCATCTGCCTTGGCTTCTCCCTGGGGCTCACCCCTTGCCATCAAGGGCAGTCTCCCATCCCAGCAGAGGCACTACCGGCCCCTGGAGGCTCCCACCCCATCAGGCACTCCAAGGCCTTGTCCTCCCCACCAAGGAGCAAGGCAGGAAGGGGGATATCCAGTTTAGGCTCCCCATCCCCAACCTCAGACCACTTAATATTCTAGTTCAGCAACACTCAAAAAGCAAAGCTGTGTTTACCTGGTGGGTATTAGCAGCATAATGGCGGTAATTAAGTAATAATCACCTTAAAAATGTGCTCTTATCTTAGAGCTTGAGAAAGAACAGACACTGAAGGCTGGGGCAATTATCTCCTACTTTAGCTGCAGGGAAGCAAGCACCGAATAAGCATTCACATCAAAGTCAGTAAATAATTTGGCCAATTACCTTTTCCCACATCACCATTGAAGTTTCTTGATTGAAGATTGCAAACATTTATGTTCAGCCTTCAGCTTAGTATTTAGACTGCCATATAGGAACTGAATCTGCATTAAAAATTTATCCCTGAGTTACTGCAATACGAATAGAAATACAAAAAGTCAATACAATCAGTATTTATGTCTGTGTGAGCACGGACCTGTAAAAAAACATTTTTGTGTTATCACAAACCATCTTTTGTACGTATATGCACAGGGTCTGTCGTGGAATTAATTGCCCTTCCAGTTCCCCAAACACCTTCATTTGGCAGGGTAGAGACAAGTTTAATATACACGTTAGTGCAGCTGATAAACTACTCATTTTAGAATTACAGCAAGGAGTTCCAACATGCACTGAAATAGTGAGTTTTTCTAAAAGTGTCCTTACTGCTGCCCTTCTCCTCCAGGAAGCCCTAAAAATGTTTTGGGAATAGGTGGGCATCTCCTTCCACTTCATCTCTCCTGCAGTTCACAAAGGGGAGAACACACTACCTGAGTGCCAGTCCAAGTGTGTGCCTTGGAATGACTCCCCCTCCTTCCCTCTGGTATTTCACCAGCACGATGTTATACTGCACATACCTTTAGTCAGAGCCAAGGAATAGATTTGCCAACCCACTGTCTCCCTATGACATTTGCAATAGGCTCAAGCAGATTTAGAATGAGTGTATCTGCTAAGAAACTAGATTGCCAGTGAGTAGTTAAATGCATTCTAGGCCAGAAATTTGCCCTTTTTTGTCAGCAGACAAGAAAAATAATAGAATCTCTAAGAAAAAAAAAAATCAAGTTGAATTTAAGGTAAACCATTGGCACTGATACGACATTAGAAGGACAGACTTCTCAGAGATGCTCTTTCTGCAAAGACTCTAAAAGCAGACTTACAGTCTAGCTGTGGGTCCTGGCTACTCAGGCATTAAGAACTTGCCATCTGTGGCTGCAGGTTCCCTGTAAGGACACTGGATTTCTGCATGGTAAATTAATGGTAAATTAATGGTAAATTAATTTCTTAGATTTCTCTACTTAAAACATTTGCATGGAAATAATTAAAAAAACCCAAGACAACACAAACATTAAAAAAGCCCATACCAAGAACTATACTGACAAGATTAAATAACCAGCAGTGTAGAGCCCAGACTCTAAAACTGTGGTTCTCAAATACTCTACCTTTGCCAGCATCTAGAAATTAAAATTCATATCACAGTATAGTCATATTCGTGTCAGGGAAAAAAAAGGTTGAACCAAGAAAAGTCTGAAGAATGCAATACTAATCCTCCTTGTGGTGTGCTTTAGCCCTCAGCTTTTTACACACTTTGCCCTATCTTTTGTAAAAGCCCCGTGAGTGTTTATACCTGTTAATGATCTCCTTCTCATTGATAGTGCATTCATACTCCTGGTGTTCTCTCCAAAATTGGTGGCACTTAAAAGATTTTCTTAAGGAATTAATCTCAGAAGATTTTTAGTTCCAGTTTTTTTCTTATGCTGCAACTACAGAAGGATGTTTGACAGTAATTATGACCTCTATCTTTCTGAAAGATAAAATTTTTATTTATGAAAATTTTTATTGTTATCACAATGACACACTGCTGTCCAGGGTTAGCAATCTATGTCAAAGCATTTACAGGATATTTCATGGGTAAGCACTTAAGTCTTTACCTAGTTGCTCACTGAATAATTAACCAAGCAACTGAAAGAAATGAATGATAATAATTTAACATTTTGTTAAATTTAGCAAAATTTTCTACTAGCTATTTTCCTACAGCTGGTTTTCAGGAACTCCCTTGTTATAAATGAGATAGCCGAATTTCAATAATAATAATAATGATTTATTATGATGACATTTACATAATTTAATTCAGCCACAATAATCAATTTGACACAAATCCANTGGGTGGTGATGAGTTCTGAATGCCCCCATCTGGCCCTGGAATCTGTGTGTGATGGGTGTGCGCGGACGTGCAGTTTCGGAGTATAGTCTGATATTTGGAATTCTCAGTCCGACGCCCGCCTGCAGGGGATTTCTTTTCAGGAGTTTCAGAGGTGTTGGAATCGCCTTGCCACGAGAAGCTGATTCCATCACCGAGGAGATGGCCGCTTAGTTGCGTCCGGGCGGGGACGGGGTTGCTGGCTTGGGTGATTAAAGCTTATTGTTCCTTATCTCTCCGTAGGGCCCTGAGGGCTTGGGGTGAGGGCTTGAGTTTCATGCTTCTACATCTAAATTCTAAAATCTACACGAATTATTCAATATATTTATTACATCCCTTATGCCATTAAAACATAAATATAAACTACATTTAAATGACAAAACAATCATCACTCTAAACATCAACAACCATTAGGCATTCTTTCCTGATAGAAAAAACTTCTGGGAAAAGTCACTTCATTCAGAAAACAAAACCTAAGGCAAAAATCCATCAAATGCATAGACTGAAGAGTTCAGACTTTCCATAAAAAAAAATTAATCCCACTTCAGCCAACAGTCTGCTACTGTCCACTAAACAATCACTTCTTGTCTGCATTGATTAAAGCTCTCTTTACTAGTCTTTTTATAAGTTAACTGCTCCCTAGTTTGTATGTCTCACATACAAAATCTGAATCAGATGCTGGAGATGCCATCCATAGTAGCTTTTCTAACTGTGTTCTACCAAGGAACACCATCTCTCATACAAGGAAAGGCTGAGGGAGCTGGGATTGTTCAGCCTTGAGAAGAAGGGCAACAATGATCCAATGTATATAAATACCTGATGGGACGGTCCGAAAGGACAGAGCCAGGTTGTTTTCACTGATACTCAGTGACAACACAAAGATCAATGGGCACAAGCTGAAACACAGAAGATTCCCTCATGTAATAAATATTAAGAATAATTTGTGTAAATATAAAAATAAGAGATTGTGATAAAAACAAATACCAAGGGCATCCGAGGGTCCTCTGCAAAAGACAAAGAACTAATCACTCTAGCCAGCAGCAACCTCCCTCCTGGACGCAGTTAAGACAGCCATCTCCCGATGATGAAATCATCTCCTCGTAGTGAGGCACTCCCCACACCTCTGACACCTCTGAAAAGAGGAACCCCCAGGCCGATAACGAACTAAGATTTTCAGATATCAAGCCGTGCCCGAGGCTCCATGTCGTACCACGTCGTCGCCACACACCCACCACACAAGAATCCCGAGACCGGACAAAGACATTCAAAACACATCACCACGAGACCCTGAGAGATGATCAACCATTTCAGAAAATCAACAAAAGACTGTTCAAGCATTCACGTAGTTCCTGCAAGCCATGTATCTGTACAAAAGGGACATTTAAAATTAAAATGAACTTGTTGTATCTTTTTGGTTTGTAACAGTATAAAAATGTATCCTGAACTCCCCATCTTCGGTGAACTGTCGGGGCTGAGCCTTATGCTGGTCTCTGGGAGTCACCCCACACCGATCCCCAGGCTCGGTGATGTCCAAATTTATTATTGTGGCAAATTAAATATTTTCAATTATTATAATAATAAATCATTATTATTAAAAATTGGCTATTTCATTTATAACACTCAGAACATCAGGAAAATTTCCTTATTATGAGAGTCTCCAAGTGCTGGCTGAGGCTGCCCAAAAAGGTTGTGAAGTCTCCATCCCTGGAAATATTAAAAGCGGTACAAGTAACTAGTTCTGGATGGCACTGCTTGAGTGGGGAGGGAATGTTGAATAAGATGACCTCAAGAAGTCCGACCTCAACCACTCCATGAGACTGTGAAAGTGTCTTAAGATTAAAAACTTTACTATTTAGACTATTGGAAGGCTTTATGCTACAAATAAGCCTTTGAACACAGTTAAAAAATAGTGAAGTATGAAAAACCACATTGGTTAATGAAGTGCCTCCTAGAAAGAGGCCAGCAGCCCTTTCTCCAGCTATTTGAATTACTGCACCAGCTTTCTAATAAATCTGCTTCACCTTAACTTCCTGACTTCATAGAACAGGAAACAACAGCTTTTCAGTCCTTGTCTTTCTTGTCCTTTACTCAAAAGTCTTTGCCTTCCTTTTCACTAGAGCAGGTCCTGAACATCCGTGTGTGTTGGCAAGGAGGCAGTATCCCAGAGTGCCAGCTGCCAAAGTTACAAAATTGCTGGTATAATTTTCATATACCCATTTGTATTTGGCATGGACAGCTTAACTCAGATTTATTTTTCCCTTTGTTATCAAGAACTGCACAGCCACCCAGCTGGTGGCTCGCTATGTCACATACATGTATTTCACCACTAGTGACAGTGAGACACACTCCTCCAGCCGCCTCCCTCTCAGCCATTCCAGGTGCAGTCGGAGCTCCTGGACCCAGTCACTCCTCTGGAAATGATTCAGGACTATATAAGAGGGATGACAACACAAAAAAATTTAAAACATTTTCAGTTTTTGAGGAAGTCTCTGTAAGCAAGATAATGAAAGTATAAAATCTGAATAAAAGCCTCAATTCCTACTCCAACCTCTACATTGGCAGGTTTGTGTTTCAATATCAAATTGATATGCATACACTGTGCTAATGTAGACTGAAACTAGGATTACTTTTCAGTCAAGCACCTGCCTCAAGCAGTTTCTCTTTCAGGAAGCCAGATCACTGCCATATGGACACTCCTAGGAGGGAGGGAGGGAGGCATCTCAAGGCAGTATCAGAACAAAGCCTGGGGAAGACAGCAGCCTTCAGCAATGCCCAGTTCAACTCTTCAGCAGAAAATCTTCCTTTGCAAAGGAAGGGTCCAGCTTAGCCCTGTCCATCCTCCTCCAGCGTATGACCAAGATGCAGCTCATAATCAATTCTATTGAAACGGCAAGGGGGAAATAACAGCACCATGCACACAGAGCTGTTGCTTTCTAAAGGTATTATAAATTAAATTATTCTATTTTAAGTCACAAGCACCACTTCAGTTCTCCCTACTTTTCTCCCTAGTTGCCCAAAAACAAGCCAAACCCTGGAAGATCACTCAGTAAAAAACTGTGAGAAAAGGCTCTTCAGATTGCACTTCTGCTATGCTCTTGGGAAAATTAATGTCAGGTTAAGCCTCAGGCATTGCCAGATTGGCCAGTTGTGAGCTGTAGCTCTTTTAAATAAAGATAAAACCACAAAAGAGCTCACTGAAAAGGCTACTCCCTAGCCACTTTAGTGCAAACAGAACTGTCACTGAAGAACCTGCACTGCAAATATCCACGTTCAAAATGGAAAGGAGTGAAAACCCAGCACTCTTTTACTGTCCTGGGAGTTTTAAGAGGGTTCAGACCTGATGGCTACAGTACTGTAAATTAGAGACAGTCTCTTGGTTTTCACACCATTAAAAGTTCACAGCTGTGAGTGCTCCCAGGTGGCTTTGGTTTCAAGAATGTCAGACTCAGAGGAGTAGTTCTTACTACCCCTTTATTTCAAGCCAGAGGGTTTTTGATTTGGGTTTGTTTGGATGTTTTTGAGAAAAATACAATATTTTTAAAACACTTGATTTGTTATCAAATCCCAACTCCTACCTATAAATCTAACATGATTTGATCTGGGTACAGTCTATTTTTTCTATCTCTATTGCTAATGAAGCCTGAAAGGAATCAGTTTTTGCCCTGCAGCACCAGAAAATCTCTAGATCCCTAACTGTTTATCATCTACTTTTGTAACTTCATCTTGTGAGAGATCAGGCAGCTACCAAAAACAGAGCCCTCTTGTTCATTATTGAACCTTGCAAATCATTAGTGCTGGCATCTAAAACTACAAAGTACCAACAGCCATAGTGACAAACAACGTGAATTTACTGCAGTCAGAGAAGATTATTTTCAGCTTTGACTTGAGTACTCTAAGTAAGGGACATAGCAGCAGGCAGTACTTACCTTCTCTCTCTTGAAGACAGAGAAGAATTGCTGCCACAGGGACACAACTTCTCTTTCAGTCACTGAATCCCTCCTGATCCGATCCCAGACTGGGCTGCTCACCTCTGTCTTCCCCAATCCTTTAGACTCCACAGCTGTCACCCTTCCCATCCCACAGTACAGTAGAGGCCCATCTTACAACCATCATCAACTCCACCTCCCCAGAGGGGATGCTTACGTAGGAACCAGAGCAAAGAAAGAGCAAACTGAGCCAGTGAAGCCTAATTGCTGCTCCACCAGGCACAGCTGGGAAATAAATAGTTGAGCCATCCCAGCTGGGCTCAGGCCAGCTGCCCTCACTCAGGGATTGTTTGAACCTCAACAGCTCTTATCTACTTGCAGTGCTGGTCCTGTCTTTGCTCTTCCCTAACAAAATTGTTGTTTCCTGTTGTCCTGGTTTCAGCCAGGACAGGGTTAAATTTTTTTGTAGTAGCCAGGGGAGGACCTGACTGGGGGTGTGGCCGGGATCCAGATTTCTTTTTTGTATGACCCCATCAATTGCCATGGCAGGAGAAGGAGGCTCAGTGTAGCTTCCGGGGAGAACGGTGTTCCTTCTCTTAATAGTATTGACACTGTTCATTTTCTTATCTCATTGGTGTTCCCAGTCCATTGTTCTTAACCCATGACCTTTACCTTCTGTGCTTCCAGCTGGAACAAGCAATGGGCCTGGTTTTAGTGGGGGTACTGAATTGGAGAAAACCATTCCTAAACCATGACACCTGTGTGTTCCTGGCACAGCTTCATTGAGGGAAGGGAGAGCTGGTGGCTGAGCTGCAGAGTAAAGGTGAAACCCTGCAGTGACTAAGGCAGAGGAGAGGTGTATAACGCAGCCCAGTTTTGACGTCTGGGAAAGCACATCTTGGTTCAAAACTGCTATTAGAGCACACCTCAGAGAAGGCAAGCCTTCTGCCTTTGTCAGAAAATATCAGATGATTTTTCCACCATGCTGGCACTGCAGTGCCCCTGAGTTGTGTGCCAAGGGCTCCCGACCAGGAATGCTCACTGTAACATTGCTTCAGCTGCTTAAAGCTAACCCTTGATTTTGAGAAGTCTGGTGCTGGATTTGATTATCTTTTATTTTATCTTTGAGAGTTATTCTCCTGAGGGTTGTTTAAACATGCTCCTGAGGATGAGGTTAAAAGATAAAGCACTGAAGCTAAAGACCCTCATGGATTGTAATTTTAATTTGGCAAGCCTAAATTCCACCAATCTAGATTCAATGAATATAGCCTAATCAAGTAAAACTTGTTACCTGGGAGGTATGAATGACACACGTATAACATAAAGATACCATTTCATTATTCACTTGACTCTATAAATGTAAATTCTGTATTTCTGTTGGTGAAGAGATGAATAAAAATTACAGAGTTAATCCAAAAAAAGTTCCAAGAAAACTTGTCACCCCTATCATCATGTAAACTACATCTGACATACATTGCAGAAAAATATTTGCATTATAATATTTTCACATCCACAGGGATTTGAAACATCCCAGGGGCTGTTTAGTGTTTCTTCACTCTTCCTTGGGTGACACCAGGCCAGCAAAGCCTCAGATGTGTCAAAAATCCTACAGAAATGCTCTGAACAGGGAGAGGCTGATCCGATGAGATATTCTAAAGCTGGAATAAAGTGCTAGTTTAATATTTTACAAAAGCTCTGGGATGAGTTGATTTGCTGTGTCTGTTTCATGCTGTGCAGGAGCTCAGAAGTCAGAAATATATGCAAGGAACCAGATGAGGCCCAGCAGACTGCACTGGTCTGAGAACTTGAAGCGCACTATTCCAGTCACTCCAGAGCAGGAAGTACGTACTAGAGCTTGGGAAAAAAACAACCCAGTTTTTCCAAGGTAGTAGGTCCCACCTGCCAGGCATAACCAGCTGTTCCATGCTGTTCCAAATAGCTGCCCTGCAGGATTAATGGATGGCAATGCACTTTGTATATTTTTTTTTTCAAAAGCAATAAAGTTTAGAAAGGAGTACCACTCCGTGCTCCACTGTGTAAGTAAAGGCTTCTCATTTTCTGTGAATTATTTTCTCCTTAGCTTAAAAAACCTCCCCAGTTGAAAATTTAGGGCTGGAATTATTGTTCTACATTAATGAGATGCTCTTGTAGGACAGATGCAGATAAGGTTAGGTCAGCGTCTTCATTTATAAACCCCATTATTCAAGGATTCTTCACATAGGTATAATAGATATTTATGCAAGATATTGTATTAGATACGTGCTGAAATTTGGGTAGAAGAATTTTTTTGATTAGTTAAAAGTGAACAAAGAGAAAGAACAGCTGAGCTGTCAGGTTGTATTTGGTGAACATTCATTATCTTCCTCTCTCTTGGTTATTTACTGTGTATGAATAATGTGTTCTTACCTGTGGTTTGTCCTAGACTCTCAAAACTGGGAGCCTGCTGATGCCTAAAATGTATAGTCTAGAAATACTACATTCTGCAAGCGGATTGGTCAAAGAATTATGTGTAGGTTTTGTAGTTAAAATGAGAAATTCCTGAGTGATGAGCGTGGACAAGTACTCTACATAATAGCAGACAGCAAGGAGACCAGCTGTGTGCTTGGAAGGAGTTTACTTCCTCCTTGCTGAGAGCAAGGCAGTGCTTGGTGCTTCAGCATTCAGCACGGCTCTGGGGACATGCGGTGATGGTCGCGCCACAAGGTCTGTGTGCCCAGGCCTGTACCCCACAGGGCAGAGCAGGGCTGGTCTGTGGAAAGCAGAGATCCAGGGTTCCAACACATTAGGCTGGCAGGTACTGACATCTCAAGAGTCAAAACCCAAACAGCCGAAGTGCAATAGACGCTGTGCAGGGAAGGATCTCAAACAGAGACTTGCTGCAGTCAGATCTGCAGTGCCACTATTACCAATGACAGCAGCACCCGCCCTCAGCAGAGCAGTTTGGCAGTCTCATTCTGATTAGGTGATCCAGCACTGTTGCTCCTGGCTTTCACAATGCCTGTACTGCTTCTCTGCAAGTTCAGGGAGGGAAGTGGGAAGAAAGTCTTGTATTCCCTTGACTCAGTTGTGTAAAAGTGCCAGAGAGTGGCAATTAGTCACACTGCCAGTAAAGTCATGTGTGTTTCAATACATAATGCATTGCATTTTTAATTTTTAGAGAGGATTTTGTACAAGTACAGACCAGAATCCCATGTGATTTTTAAAAATGATTTTGAAGTCTGCAGATCTCGTGCACCTCCTTCAGCATAGTTTTGTCCTGCTAGTGGGTGTCAGAAAATGTCACAAAACCAAATTAAGGTACCAGGCAAAGCAACAGCTAGCTGCATGTTACCTGGAGTCCTCAGGTGCTCCTGTTGTATTGCTCACAGTGCCTTCAACAGGAAGCCAGATGTGATACTTTCTGGTAAAACTCAAACAATAGTTAGATGTCCCAGGATTTTCAAATGGTTTCATCATACACATGTATGATCTTCACAGATATCAAGTGAAGAAACAGTTTGGAGCAAAGTTCTTGTTTTGACTGTCTGGTTAGTGCTGGCTCTACTTAGTGATAGAAGTCATAGGACCATTGTTAATGTTTATGACAGGAGTCCTGCTTGCTCAGTGAGCATCAGAGTAAAGCCATATCCTTCTTGGAGAAACTGTGCTCATTTGGCTCCCTGCTGATGTGTTACACATACTCTGCTCCCTTGAGATGCTTGATGATCCCTGCCAATAAGCTTTTGTAAATAGGATAAGGGTATCACTCCCTCCGCATTCGAAGAACTGACACAGGAACCACTTCTGGAACCACTATTTGCATTTAATGACTACAGAGACAGGACTCTCATTATTCCTGGTTTTTAGTTTAAGGATGATGTGACTGGATAGTCAAGGGTTTTCATCTCTGCTTTGGACAGCATTTTGCCATTTCCTAGGAACCCTCTGCTGTGAAACTGTACTAATACCTCTAAATCAGTAGTGACAGCTGTGCTAATGCTCACTGGATTGTTAGAGAGCTGCTGTGCATGTCAGTCACTTCCCTCTTCTATGTATTTTCATACTGATGGGAGGACAAAATGTAATACAATAAATTATGTCCCTCTTTGGCTGGCCCAACTAGTGACACTGCCTATACAGGAGTTGTGAGAAAATACCTTTAAAATCAGATATAGTTGAAGGTTGTATTGATTGTCAATTACTTAATTTAAGCATCTGCAGGAGCCACTGCTGTGTGTAAGGACAATAACCATGGGGAGGGAGATGAATTAACAGAACATGAGCTATAAAAATTAGTAGGCTGTTCAAGCCACTGTTGTTGCTCTGCCTGGTGAACTGAAGTGTTAAAGAGTCTGATGACCCACAGGGTTAATGCAAATTGCCACTTGCATATGATAAAGACTCTACCTTCCAGGTTTCTAAAGCAGAGACTGCAAATTAGATTTACAGGTTAATATAATTATAAATGTTTCTTCTTCAAACAGTGTTCATGTAGAGATTATTTTAACTGAAATGATAGCTATAGCTATAGAAGAGTTGTATAATTATCATAAAAAGTAAAAAAAAGGTAATTGTTCTTAAAGCAAGTCAAACTTGTGAAGAATATCCAACGTAAGCTAAATTTCAGGCAATTTTGTTCCAATTACTGGTATGTATTTAGAAAATATCCCCTCAAATTAGAATTGCTTTAGCCTCTCAGTTCAGCTCCAAAACATTTTCCCTGATAGCTTCACTTCATATTTTAATTGATTGGCAAATTAATGCAAGCTGTAACTGAGATAATGTTACAAGGCGATGAAATCAGGGGAATTGAACATTTAGAGCTAAGATGCTAGGTTTACTGAATTTTGAAACTTGACTGGTTTTTTTTGTTCTCCTGTAGTTTCTTCTGTCATTAACATTCATATGGACTGGTATAGTTTTGTGTTCTTATTACAGTACCTCACATTACTGAATATTTCTGTGACTTAGAGTCAATTGCAATTCCGACCACAGTATGATTTCCTTCAGTCAGTAGCTACACTGGATATGAAACTTCTAACAGTTGTTTCTAGTTTTTAATTTACTTGACATTACATTAGTCAGAGGTGTCCAGGAAACAGCTTTTGCTCCATATGGGAACATGGTTGCTGCCATGGCACCATGGAAGAAGTCCAAGCTCAGAGTCTTGTCCTGACTTCGCTAGTTTAGTAAAATTAGTCCTAGTTGAAAACCCACCTCTCACCTTTGTAAATGGTATGTAGGCAATAGTGAGATTTAAGCCATAGTACCTCTTCCCAGGCAGAGAGCAAATGAGGGGATTCCTTTATACAAAGGTGATCAGTCATTGATGTGGGTTTGTATGCTCTGGCTTTTGCATTGGCACTGAGCAGATGGTGGTGATTAAACACTAAATATCAGTTCAAGCAAGTTATGTTTCTTGAAATCAAGGAACATTACAGCTGTGCATCAAAACTGTCTCACCTATAAAGCGGGTCTGTAACCTGCTTGACTGTGAAGGTACCACAAATGTGTCCCTGTATGTCTTGGTGTCAGCAGCAGCACTCTACTGGGTTTTGTTTACTACAAACAAGACAGTCATCAGAGTTAAGTCTGGAGAGAGAGTTAAGATTATTACAAGAGTATTCCCAGAGACTAGGTATTAATACTTCTTTACCAGCAAAAGCTGCTCCAGGACTCACACCCAAACCCTGCTTTTACATTCTTTTTTTTTTTTTTCCCCTCCTGAAAGGAGGATAAACAAAGGCCTGCCCACTTGTTGGTTTGCTTCTGACAGGACTTTGACCACCTTGCACACAACAGATTATCCCTGTGTCTCAAGGTATACTTACCCAATTTCAAAAAGCCAGTTATGGAGTAGGGCAAAAAATACAACTAGAGGAATCCAGAGGGGAAACCCCCCCCAAAATTTATTAGCTTGTTGTGAAATTGCTTATTGCAACATGCAGAGAGGTGGCTCCTTAGTCAGTCAGCTGTCTTTGTGTAAGGAAAGAGGAGGGGATGGAGTTCTGGGTCAGTGGAACTGGTGGTCTCTATCAGAAAGGCCACTGGAGGAGGCCTTCAGGGCCAGGTCTGCTGCTGGTGAATGTGCTTAGTAAACCTGAGTGCTGCTCCTCAGTATTTGTATGTCTAGGATGCTGAGAAAGGCAGGGGCACTTGTCCAGTACCCTCAGTACCCCGTGACTTACAGGTGCTTGTCCGTGAGCAAAGAATGCACTTCTACTCTAGGACATCTTCAAAATAAAATCATAAAATCCTTTTGCTTTCCAATGGCACATTTGGTGCCATGGGGGAGGCAACTGCCTGGTGTGTACTCAGGGTGTTATTGCAGGCAAACATTCAAGAGAAACAATCATCTTTAATGCCAACAGCAAGAAGTGCCAATCTCCAGTGAGACAGGGCAGTGTACAGTTCTGTCAGTCCTGCTTTGCCACACAGCCAGATTCTTCCCACACCTTCATCTCAGTGCACTGCCAGCACAGAGGACATCTCAAACATCACAGTCATTAGTAACCCAGAACATTCCTACAAGAGTCCTAATCCACTGTAGTGATAGGAGGAAACAAGATATGGGAATGCAAATTGAAGGCAATCAAGTATCTTTGAATCTTTACAACAAGGATACTGTGATGAGGGGCAAATTAAAATCTGTTTTAATCTAAAGAGACAGTACAAGCATTTGCAGTAAATTATTCATAATCACATGTCACTGCATGGTCTTGCAAAAGATTTTCAAGTAGGAACCTTCTCCCATTGCTCTGTTAATGGAGAGATTTTCAGAAGGCTGAAGTTTTGAATTGCTAAGAATTACATGAAGTGATAGTTCTTTCCTTAGCTTATGAATTAATTCTGATCACCAACTCAATTTATAACCTTTAACTTCTGAAACACCTTCTTCTGCAATTCATTCCCCACAGTGTTCATCTGTAAGCCTCTTGCCCACGCAGTCTTTCTGAAAAAAATATTTTCTTTATGTATCAAGACTTTTCCCACACTTTAAGTGTCAACAAATGGTTTGTTTTCGTATTTTCATGGAGGAGGAGAGAGTTGACAGACTGGTGGCCTGACCAGTGTGTTGGAGGGGTGGCAGCTTCACCCTCCAATCCACTGTCACCTTTGGAATTCTATCAAATGTCAAAGATGTAAATAAAGTTCCTTCTTTTCCGGCACGACTTAGCTTGTGGGAGCAATTCTTTCCTGTCTCCATTCTGCAGTAAGCCTAACTGATAAGTATATATATATATAGAAGCAGTATATATAATTTAGGGGTGAATTTTGTGTGTCTTAACAGCTATCATAAAATAATAAGTTTTTTCTCTATTATGTGAGGTGTGGTTTCATGTTTGTTTAACAGGTCTTTAATAAGTACCGTGAAGAAAGTATTCCTGAATCCAGTAACATTACTGGACAGCTGACAGCTGTATTTACTGTAATTACCTGGAAAAACAAAGATTTTGATCACCACAATGTGACCTGGCTACTGTTAGTGACTCTGCCACACGCAAAATCTCACCAGAGATTTGTCTTGATGTTTTTCAAATTGACCTGAATTTTCATATCCATAAATAACTACAAGCACACAAGTATTAACATGCAGGAGTTGGAGTGCATTTTATTCAGTTCACATCTTTAATTGCTAGGCTTACAACAAAGACTTTGATTGATGGGAATACACTTACGAGTTCTATAGAATATGTTCAGTAAAGAGTCGTTCAGGAAGTTGGTGCAAATTTTTTTTTCCTTAAAAATCCCTCAAACCCTAGACCTGATTTAATTTCTCTCCTTATTCTGAAGATCTTTCTAAACACTGACAACACTTGCCATAGATTTAAAAGTTGCAGTTAAATTATTTTGTAGCGATCCAGTTTGCTCCATCAATTCCATCTGTTAAGCAAGAGTTTTATTTTTCTCTCAAAATGTTCTATAACTCTTGGAATTTTAAGGAGTTCATTATTTGTAGTGTATTACTCTGTATAACAACCTCTTAACAATGCTGGACCATATCAAAATGCTTTCACAAATGCATATCACAAAGCACACACAGTGTGACACAACTTTCTTGTCTCTCTGTGACTTATGTTGAGCCTAGGATGCAGTGCTGTTTTTACCAGAAGATGTGATTGATCACTGAAATAAGTTACAGCAGTAGATTCTCTATTTTCTGAAGTCCTCAAATGGAAACTGCTGATATACATGGAACTGGGTTAGGTGGTGTTTCCTAATGTTAAAGTGAGTGGCAGCCCCTCTCAGATGGCCCTGTCCTGTTAATTCATTGGTTTATCCCAAAACAAAAGTGCGGTTCAGTCTCCCAGCTGACTTTTGTTTCTCTGAGGAGATTAAGCAGCCAGTAAACAGTGACTTACATGCTGAGAAAATGACTAAAAAATCCAAGTGCAGACACACAAATTCAGTGTAATACTTGACTTCAAATTAAACACACAAACATGCTGGGGCTGCATAAGTTTAATTCAGGCTCAGAGTACAAGTGGAGAAATTTCAGGTGAGTTTAAAAAGTCATTTGTACTGATGCTGCTAACAACTGAACTAATTTACCCCTAATGATTTGCTGTTAATTTATTCTGGGCAAAACCAATGTTTGCCACCAAAGGTTATGGAAGGAACAAGCTTTGGGTTTTTTCCCATTTCTTTGCTGAAGGAAGCTTTTCTGCAGGACAGATGGAGACCTTTTCAGACCCCTCTTCCCCATCTTTTCCAGTACACTTCTCAAAACTGAAGAATTCTGGATTTTGCTTTTTGCTAATAGGGCCTCTAGTGAGCCTGATATGATAGCAATATGAAGCTTCTGACTGTTAATTAAGAAATCATTAACACAGGAATTCAGGGAATCTCAACTATTTTAACAAGACCCCCTGTTGATTCTGGGCACATACTGCCTGTTAGTTTCCTTTCTGGAAGACTGTAGGAAAATTCCTGTGCAGTTATAACTGAACTTTCATTTTGCTCTGGTATCTGGGGTGTTAATATTTGATCATGGATGAGCTACCAATAATTGTGGAGGAAAATTGTTGATAGAAAAGCTGACATCTGTTTACAGCAAATCCTAATGGTGTGTCCTAGATTAGCAGAAAAGCTTGACACATTGATGTTTAAGTCTTTTTTCATGAATGTTTCATCACTAGCAGTAATAAGTCTTTGTACGTCAATAATTTTCTACTTGATCCCTCTGATTTCCTTCCAAATTAAGTCATATTTTCACTTGCACTATCACCTAAATGCCAGATGCTCACAGCCATTTAGGCATAACTGTGCTGGCTGTCACACCACAGCAGCTTTTAAGGCATGTGGGTTTTGCAGCAGAACTCATGAATATGTCACAGAATCACAGAATCACAGAATCACAGAATCACTAGCTTGGAAGAGACCTCCAAGATCATCGAGTCCAACCCAAGCCCTAACACCTCAACTAAGCCATGGCACTGAGTGCCACGTCCAGTCTTTTTTTAAACACATCCAGGGATGGTGACTCCACCACCTCCCCGGGCAGATCATTCCAGTACTTTATCACTCTTTCTGTAAAAACCATTTTCCTAATATCCAACCTATATTTCCCTTGGGGCAGCTTGAGACTGCATCCTCTCGTTCTGTCAGTTGCCGCCTGGAGAAAGAGACCGACCCTCACCTGGCTACAGCCACCTTTCAGGAAGTTGTAGAGAGTGATAAGGTCACCCCCGAGTCTCCTTTTCTCCAGGCTAAACAACCCCAGCTCCTCCCTCAGCCATTCCTCACAGGGCTTGTGTTCCAAGCCCCTCACCAACCTTGTTGCCCTCCTCTGGACAGGCTCAAGTGTCTCAACGTCCTTCCTAAACACAATGTCCCGGGTGGATTGGCTCCTGTGGACACAGGTAGGCACTCAGGGAAGGAATTCATGGCATGCAGGGAAGGAGCACATGGCAGCTGGTGTGGGGGGCATAATGGGTGCCTAAGCAACCCCACAGAGCAGATGTTGTAGAGACACACGTGGCTGAAGCCTTGCTGGGCTGCTTGGCTCACGGATGAGTACCACTGTGAGCCTGGCACCAGGGCACCAGGGCACCAGGGCTCTGATCTCCTTCACCCTAGAAGCCAACATCCTCTGTTTGCTTGTGGTCAACTACCTTACGCTTCTCGTTGTATGTCTGAGCTGTGTGTCAGGGTGCAAGGAGGGCTGGCTGCTCCCAAAAGGCAAGTGAGATGGGAACTTAAGTGACTGATCCTTGTAACTGCCCCAGGCGGTGCAGAGAGGAATAAAGCCCCTGTCCTGACACTCACCTGGAGGCACCCTCTGCACCCCTCCTGGGTGAGAACTTACCCTTCATAGTGGAGGATACAGGACAGATGGCAGACTGAGCCTCTGCTCCGGTGAACTCCTGGTTGCTCACCCTGCTCCAGCAAGTCACTGACAAAACACATGGTGCGTTTGTTGGGAGACTGGAACTCTACTTGCCTTAAAATCATTTACAAGTTTTTTTGCTACCTTTAAAATAGTGCTCCTTTTTCGCTGTAGTAGGGGGGAAGAGCCTTTGTCCATGCAGTTACTGTGCTGTCTTCCATGGCAGTGAATGTAGTCCAGAAGGTTAGGTCCGTAACCATAATGCACCTGGAGTGAAATTTTTTTCTGATGATTTTACTTCAGAATTTTCAATTTAGCCCTTAAATCTTCAGATTAGGTGAGTATCACTGTTTCCATTTGCTAGGAAGACACCTTCCCAGTCTCAAAACTCAGGATAAAAAACCTGAGACCTCAAATACCAAAATGCAACTCTTACTTCCTTTGTTACAAAAATATATAATAATTTTTTTTAGATATTTCTTACGACCTTGTACAGGATAGTAGGTGCAGAAAGTGACTTCTGAATACTTAAAGTGCCATTAATTACTTACATGTCATGTACTTGTGAATGTGGAGGTCCAGCTGGTAAAACAAGAGACAGTAAATGAGAAAGTGTTTAGCCTGAAGACTGAAACTCATTATGGGACTTACTATGTGAACCAAAGCTGCAGCAAATAGGTCAGCATACTTTCAACACAGTTGGGCTTTGTTAGTCAAATTTAAAAGAAACTTTTCAAACAAGTGGGTATTTATAGCACATAGAACTTTAATTGTAAGGGCCTGTTGCCCCAAGTATGTTAATTTTTTCTTTTCAGTATCATATTTTCTTCATCTCGCCCCCAGTTTCTGATAAGGAACCTTATTTTTCAGATAGCCTTCACTCTCAGGTAAATAAGCTGTCCTGTAGCTACAGGTCACCTTGTGGATTTATTAGAGATGAATCAATTAATTGTATCTTTAGGGAGAAAACTGGCATAGAAATGAGGTAAGAGAGTAGATGGGCACAGTAGTTAATAACCATGAGAAAAATTTATTCTCTCTTCTCCTTCACGGAATTCTTATTTAAGCTGGGAAGGCACATGTCAAACTGCCCACAGATAATTATCCCTGCATCCCTTAAGCTGATATATAAGTGAAAAATATGATGAGAAAAGTTTCAGTAACTTCCATCTATGACAAAGACAGTGAATGAAAAGTATAAATTAGCCCCCTCCATGCAGCCCTGCTCACTTTGCCTCAAGTGGCCCCTGGCTGACCACAGCCATTTATTTGTTTCAACCCCTTGTGTAGGACAAGCACCCTTGTCCCTCTGCCCTGACCTGTCAGGCTGCAGCCCATCTCTGTGAAGTGAGGGACACATTCTGGCTCAGGTGTTCAACAGGTCAGCACTGAGTTTTCTTGCTGTCATCTCCCTCCTGGCTGTTACTGCTGCAGGTAAGGAAATACCCTTTAATGCCAGCAGGGCATCCGGTAGCCAACTCAGTCCATAGGGCTGGGAAGAAGAAGCTGCCATTCAGAGTAATTTAGAAACAGAGGGAAAACCAGGAAGAACCTGGGGAGTCTGGAAGGACTGCATGGCAGGGTCTTGCCATAAGAACAGTGGGTAGTGTGGGATGAGGAAAACAGGGAACTGGGAAAAAGCACGGTGACCCACTCAGGGATTGGCGCTGCTACTCACGCTCCACCAGCCCTCCTAAAAAGCAACATATGATCGCATTTTCTTGGCTTATTATACAAAGGTCACCATACAGCTCTTTTGAGGATACTTATCAGTTCATGAGGGCCTGATCATCATAACCGAGCTGAAGGATTCCATGAAAATTGAACTCATTATTTTTTTATAACATTATTATAATTTATTATAATGTGCTTAAACACAGGTAAGCACTTTTTTCACAAGCAGCCCTTGGCCCGGTAACAACTCAGTCCAGCTGTGTTACAGAGAGGTTCCTTAATGTAACATCATAGTGGTACATTGGGGATGAAAGGGATCTTGCAATTGCAGACACAAGTAAGAGGCGTTCACCTGTGATTTCACCTTCCCTTCTGGGCCCTACTGATACATGAACTGTTCCAGAGACCCTTTTATGTCAAAATGACCTACTTACCTTTAGACATCTCTGCCTAAAATGACTCAGATAAAATGAGAATGGATTTCCTTACTGACCTAAAACAATTTTTAAGTGAAATTTGTTGAACTCTAAAAAAATAAAATTTTTATATGATTCTGTACTTTTGGGTTTCTTTTAGAAAATAATTCAATGGTGAAAAGATTATTTTTCTGTAGTATTCTGGATCCAAATTGA
>VYZR01005502.1:9009-36339 GCA_013400675.1 Oxylabes madagascariensis
GCTTCTGAAACTGGGGCTGTGGGAGGATTACTGATAGCAATGAAGCCATCCTCCATAGTGTTAAAGGAAAAAAAAAAGGTTCCTGTATTTCTCTTAAAGTTCTCATGGATTTTTTTTAGATGCAGTAGGACTGCAGATGTAGTCATGTTAAAATATAAACCAGCTCGCTTCGAATTGGTCTCTCAGCAGAAGGAGTTGGAGACGTGACTTCAGTAGAAGTTACTGGGAATTCTCTTTTTAATGCAGCTTTGCAGTGTGGATGGGAGCCCAGAGCAGTCTAAGTCATGCTTCCTCCATGGAGAGGACATGGGATGCCACCAGCATCACCAGCAGTGGACTAAACCAGTTTTCCTAATGATTGCTTTGTTCAGCTTTAGCTACTTATGGGGTTGTTCAGATGGTGTCAGCTGATGTGTCAGCTGCAGGCCATGGGGTAAATTGTAGGATAAAGAGCAGTAGTTTACATACCTTTGTAACAAATGTGTCTGCAGCATTCTGCACACTCTTCTTGTCTTAAAAAGTTTTTTTTTACCCCTTTTTGCTCTTTTGGATCAGTAGATGTGTGAGGTGAGGAAAGGGTTGTGTATGGGTTTTGGGAGGTTAACACGGCTTCATCCCTGACCTGACTGATTCCAGCAAAGTGAAGGCACCAATACATCCTGCAGGGATGGCCCATTTTCTTTTTAAAATGGGAAAATGTTTTTANTGACTCAACTGAGTGAATTCACTGTGTGAAAATTGTTGTATCTCCAGTGGACCTATACAGAGCAAGTTTGTTGATGTTGCTTTAATGGTGGTTGTAAGGTTATTTTAATTCAGTATTTATATTTTTATTTTATTTTAAGGATTTGGGGAATGCCCCCTATGTCCTAACTCTCCCCTGTGTTCCTTGGGTCACAGATAGAGAGATTTTACTGGGATATGTGTAAGGCAGAGGCTGCAGAGAGAAGCTCTTTAATTAGACCAACGGGTATCACTGAGGTGGAGGGCAAGAGATGAGTGAGCTTTTGAGCCTGAATAAATGTCAGATTGTATTTTATCAGAATTGCAGTTTGGGATCAGGGACTCACTGAGTTCCCATTTGGCTGTGGGCTGTCTGGGCCCTTTCTGCTTCTTCCATCTCTGAGCTGCAGTTATGGGAAAGCTGCATCCACCACTTTACAGACATAAAGCACAGCTCTTTAGGGGAAGGAAGGGTAAATGACCCAGGTAAAATGAGCCAGGCTGGAGTCAGTAAAACTACCCAGAGTGCCAGCAAGCGATACTTGTGTCCTGAGTTTAATATATTCCCTTCCCAGTGGGCATGCCCAGGAGGATTAGCGAGAGATGCTTTAACCTAAAGCTACTAGGAACAGCTAGTGCTTTTTTTACCTCCCCTCTCCAAAGTGGTTTGCTTTTACTAAAATAGCTAAATGCAGGCATGTTAAGCTTAATATATATGTGTGTGTGGGTACCTGAGAAAGCATCCCATTAGGTAACCCTGTAACTTTCTCCCGGGGAGATACTGAGAATATCACCTTTGCTGCCAGTCAGGGCCAAGCCAGGCTTGTTAGCAGCTTCTAAGTGACAGCCCTACTTTGCTTTGTGGGTATTTTTAAGTGGTGAGGGTAGCAGAGCTCCAGGGAGAGGTGATAACGTCTGTGCTGGTTTTCTTCTTGATAGGGGGGTGGTGGAGGAGGAGGAGATAGGACTAATTGCATACCTTCCAATTCCAGTTACTTCATTACAGAATAATCATTGGAGCAGCCCTGCAATCTGCTCTGATAGCAGATAAGTGGCGTGGCTCGCAGCACTTCAATCTAAACAAAACTTAAGTGCTTTTTCCTTTTTCCCTGGAGTGAAACTGTAATTTCGTTACGTGAATGTTAGCCAGGACAAAGTTGTTTTTGCAGCTGTCATGATGATTCTCTGGGCTTTGTGTTAGAGGTATGTCCCCAGTGTATGTAGCAAAAAATATCCTAAAATGCTGCATTCCCTTACCTGGAAGCTTCAGTTGAAGGCTCTCCAAATGTTTGCCAAGTGAAGATCTGTTTAGCTTTGACGTTAGATGTCTCAGAGGGTTTAGATATAAACTAGTGAAGGTTTGGATTATATTCCTTTCCATAGCAATACATGTTAATTAGCTTCTCTGTCTGTATTAGGCCCTGAAATAGTCAAGTGGAAGAGCCTGAGCACATCTCTGCTGCTTCAGAATACGAGTCCCTGTGGTGGGGGTGGTTGAAGCGTTGCCTCATTTTCGGTTCTCGGGTGTAGAAATGGAGTTAAATGCAACCCATGTGATGCAAAAGAGAATTATCAGGCGGAGCTTGGGAGAGAGATTTTGCCTTTCTTTGGAATGGGGGAAAAGTGAATTTGTACTCCAGGCTGAACCCTGGGAAATGATAAAATCCCAGAATGTTTGGGTTGGGAGGGACCTTCAGGCCCATCTTGTTCCAACCCCCTCCCATGGGCAGGGACACCTTCCACTATCCCAGGTTGCTCCAAGCCCCATCCAGTCTGACTTTGGACACTTCCAGGCTCTGGGCAACCTGTGCCAGGGCCTCATAAAATATCTGGAACTGCTGTTGATGGTGATGACTTGAAGGTATCAATTTAAGGCCACAAGAGCACCCCAGACAAGTGCCTGGACTTTGCACAGTGCAGTGCTGGCCAAACCTTAAACTCTCTTCAGGCTCATTTTTTTCTGGACTGCCACAGAACCATTAAATCTGATCCGTTCCTAAAAAGACAGCTGACTGTGCAATCTGAGCCACATAAAATTCTTTGTCTCTGCTTTGGACTTGAATGGAAAAGTAGTTTGTTTTCCCATTAAATTGACCTCAACTGTCGCTGCCCCAAAGGGGGTCTGTTCTTGCAGGCTCTGCTTGGCCAGGAGGCAGAGTGTGCTTGGCTCTCCCTGTGTTTTGCTGCAAGCCTGCTAACTCACTCCAGGACAATGGGAGGATGGTCATGCACCGAGGCAGGTATTTGTTAGCAGGTTAAATGTTTTGGGAAAGAAAATGTAATATACTTCGTAAAAGTTAATAATTTTGTAAGTTCAGGCTTGGTTGGAACTTGACTGATAGGGTTGATTGCGTCGATGCAACTGCAGCATTAAGCTCTGGGAATAAAGAAAGTGAAGTGGTGTGAATTTCTAAGGATGAAAGAGTATGAGGCCCCCATAACTGAGGCTTACATTTTTAGGGTGGCTTTCAGAGGGAAAGGCCCAGACATGCTTCGCAAACCAACCCGTGCATTGTGTACTGTAGTGGATCCATGCTTTGATAGGAACAGTGTGACTTATTTAATGAGATAACTGCATCACCTTCTTTGTGAAAAGAGGTATTTTTAAATTCATATTGAGGAAAAATACATTTTTCCTGAGAGTCTGTTGCTGATCAGACTCCTGAATGCCTTTCTAGCCACTGATGTTGCAGGGACAGGAGGCTGGCAGGCTGGATTGGGTATTGCCTAAATAAAAATGAGGTTTTAGCCTGCCAGGACTGCCTGACCCCCACCTGCTGGGGGTGTTGACTCCCAGTGCTCTTTGCTCATGGTTTCTTTAGGAGAAGGTTTTAGGATGTGAGTCTCATGTGGAAGCACAAGTGCCACGCTGCCTTTTTAAGAGGTTGGGTGCCTTGACTTTGTAGGGAAAAGAAAGCCAAAAAATGGGCTGTGATATCTTTCATGCTGGCCAAGGGTAATCCAGGTGGAAAGGGACTCACCTATGGGCAGGAGGTTGAGCTGGGCAGTCAGGAAGCATCAGCAAAGCACAGCTCCTTCCTATGAGTGGACAAAGTTCCTCTACCTCTACACACCATCACGTACACCCAGCCTTGGCTCTCCTCTGGCTTCTGTTTGCCTTTTAATGGTCGTAGAGTGCCTTGGTGCTTCCTTCCTGTCTTCCTGGGCTTTGGTGGCCCCTCTGATGTTGAAATCAGCACATGGGAGCAGGTGGGTACTTGGTGAATGTCCATGGGATTACACTGGTGTGTTTATGACTTAGGATGGCTGAACTGGGACTTCTCACGTGCTTCCATATCCAGTACTCAGTTACCATCCATCTCCACTGCAGAAAATGAATTGAAGGCAAATTGTTACTGGAGACTTTTCTAGGGAAAAAAGATTTTAATGAGTACCTGAAGGGCCACAATCCTATGGATTGTGTGTGGTGTCATGTAGCTGTGAGCAGGTTTTTCTTATTGCAGAAGCTGGATTGATTCCTGGGGGCTGGATAGCATCTGATTTTTATATGAGGGAGGGGGAAAAGCTGTCTGACTTTAATCTGAATTTACTAGGTACTTAATAAGAAAGACCTCTGCCCTGAGTGACTTGCTAAGCCTATGTTGTGTTGCAGGAGCTCCATGGAGATGAAGCCTGCTGGCTTTACGTTGTACTAAAATCCATTTGGCTCAAAGTTGCTTCCAGAATCTCATCCTCCCTGGTACTTCAGACTTGTGACTGGGTAACCTGCTGAGTGTTAAGAGTTGTGGCAAAGCTTTGGTGGCTGATGGGTGACACTGGCACGTGGAACTTGTCCTTCATGTGACAGGCAGAGACACATTTCTGAGAGCTGTGCGCTTCTGCCTGTCTCATCCCTTTATAATCTGCAATTTATATTTAAAAGCAGAGGGATTGAAGTTGTTTTCTGTGCAGTGGGAGCAGTTGGCTGTGGTGGTGTTTGGCCCTGGAGCTGCCTTGGTGGCCGATTGCGTCAGCGAGCGGGGAGCGAGCGAAGGTACGGGCTGTTGTCACTTGGAAACTGGGATAATTCAAGTCTCGATCGAGCTCAGGCTCAAACAGGTTGTGGAATTTGTTTATACAACACCACTGGGGTGTGTGACACTGCAGAGCCAAACAAACAGTTGATCCCAGCCCTGAGGCTTGTGTTGGCTATTAGATAACGAGGGATGGGGTAATTACAGCCAGGGACATGGGTGGAGGGGTTAGAAGTGGGTGAGGGCTACATCCGTGTGGAGAACATGAAATGTGCCTGCTTAATGGCAGCGTTAAGAAACTGTGGGTGCGTCCGGGGTTATGGGGAGGCTGGAGGTCAGCTCTGCAGGAGGAAGTGTTGACTGAGTTATTGGAGACGCGTGGATTAATAAGGGAAAGCGGAAGGAGGCGAAATGAAACCAGCCAAGCGTACGGGGAGGGGCTGGAAGCTGACGTACAACAGCAGTGGCACTCCAAGGGCTTGAGGAATTTGGGTGTCAGAGCAGCTGCTGGGAATCCACACCCAGACCCCAAAACCATGTGCTCGATGGGAACAGGGGAACAGGTAAAGAAAGTGGCTTCTGGGGGCTTTGCGGTCCCTCCTATCTGCTGTCTGCGCTCCCTGGGCTCTCATGGTGCCGGATTGGCTTCTGCCCAGCCACCGATAGTTCTGCTGGGCTGTTTTTGGGGTGTACTCCATCAGTCAGCACTGAAGACCTTGAATTGGTGGTTCTCCACGTCAGCAATGCACGGGCTGTTGTTCCCATGTGCCCTGTGCTCTGGGCAAACCGGATCTTTTGGGTTTTAGGAGCTGGGTAGTGGTTGTTAACACCGTTACTGTGTCACTAATTTCCTTTTTCCTTCCCTTTTGCTCTTCAGAAATGCCATTCTCGTGAGTGTGCAAGGAACCTACAGAACTGTAATGTCTAACCCTACATGGAATAACAACTCTTGGAAGGTACCACCCTTTTTTAACTACATGGCTTTGTTACAGGTTGGGTTAATGATGTGCTGGTCTTTGCTTCAAAGCTCGAAATTGAAGAACTGTGTCTTATGTAATGCTGTCCCTTTGAAAGGGCTGACACTGCTGTGGTCCTCCAGTCTCTGATTTCCAGAAAAACTGGGTACAACCTAACACTTGGTTCAGGGTGCTGAGGGGCCTTCCCTGTTTCTCTGTGGATGATGTCTTCAGGCAGCTCTGGTGTTGCCTTAGGAACAGATGGTGGTTTCTATTCAGAGAGCTGAACTAAGCTTTCTTCATACTTGGTGGCCATCCTTGGAAACATATTGCCCTTCTTTTTCGTGATGCATGATGCTTTGCCTGTTTCTTCGATTCAGTGACCTTCTGGATTGTCTTTCTTGAAGCTTCTGGGCGTATTTATGAAGAACATTGTGATGAAGTGCAGTTACACTTTAACATTTCGATCGAAATGTCTTGGCCGTTCGTGCTGCATTAACCAGCTCTCAGGCGTTGGCTTGTTCTGCTGTCTGATCCCGCAGTGATGCCATAATACTGAATTTTGGACTGCCCTGTGCATTGCCATGGCAACAGACTGATGTCACACGCTCAAGGACATGACTTCAGTGCACGATCATGCAGAGGCACAATCAGATTTGTGGAGGAGAAAGCTGACTAATGCACATCGCAAAAGCAAACAAGGGGAATGCAGGTTACAGCTGACCAGCCAAGGTGCCTCAGTGTGCAGATTCCCCGCTTAGAGGAGGGGCTGATTCTGTCTCTAAGACGGGAGCAGTTGTCTTGATGAGCTTCTCTTCACCACGGAGGAGCAGATGACTTGCAGGTCTCCTCTATCTTTAAAACAGGTGGTGGAACAGATCATTCTTTCTGGGGTGGGGAAATGCTCTCTGGTTTCAGAGCTTTGAAAGGGCACTGCTTTGTTTTTATTTTAAAGAACCTCTCAGTGGTCTTGTAAGCACCCTGAGAACACTTTGACTTGCTTAATGTTGTTCAAACAGTTTAATTGGTTTTCCAAAGCTTTTATTTTATCCATAACATTGGAAGGTGAAAGGGGAACTCCGCATCTGCATTATGGTCACATTTTCCTATATCCTATTAGCAGATTCCAAGATTGTTTAATGTGATCTCCACCCATTTCATTTGGCTGCAACCTTTGCTCCCATGAAAACAAGGCTGATTGTTCTGAATTGCTGTGTGTATGTGCTTTGGCACGGCATGAAGGTACCTATAATAACACAACCATTGTCTGGAAAAAAAGGCAGTTTGCAGCAATAACTACAAATAGAAGGGTGCAGTCCAGGGGCAAGACAGATAATGGACGTTTTCCCACCCATTGCACAGGGCAGATTCTCCAGCATGGTCACCCCTCAGCAGGACAGGGTTGTGGGCTTTAGCCTGAGATGTGAATACTGGGAATAAGGGACTGAAATATTTGCACATTGTTCCAAGTTTCTCTTTCCTGGCCGCGCTTCCACTGCTCATATCTACGGATGGGGAGACTGAATGACTTTTGCACAATGCCGTGTTTTATTTGCATGCTGTGAGCAGTTTAACAAGTGTGTGTGTGCTAAATGAAGCATTCCCACTTTCAGTGAGCAGCTGATGCACCCTTAAAATAAAATTTAAAAAAAAGGTGCCTTTAGGTTGAACAGTGGGGTTTTGAGGGGTGACATTGTGCTGTGTGCTCGAGCGGATGGTGGGTCGTGCCAAGCCTGAATGTTAACTAGAAATGCTGTGAGATGCAGCAAATAACCAACTCACACTGCTTGGTGCTCAAGTAATTTTTGCTCATCTCTGCACTTTGTGGGATAAAAGCTGTTGCAGTGCAAGATTTGCAAGTAACGTAATTGTTTTAAATGCTCAGCGTCGCAGGAATTGAGGGTATTTAACAGAAACTGGCATTTTTGTAGCAGTTTGGTCGCCTCCCAGGGCAGGAAACTGTGGAGTGTTAAAAAAGAGTCAGGGAAGGAGACTAACAACCCTCTCTGTAAATCACGATGCTTGAATTCAGATCCTGGCCTTGAGCTGAAAGAACTGGAAGCTCTGCAGGACCCAGTGATTCAAGCTGCTCTGCAGAGAACAAGAAGATAATGGAGATGGTGATCAAGAAGGCAGCCTTGCTAAAAAGAGAGGCTTTGTGATATGGTCAAAGGGAAGGAAGTCTGGAGAACTCAGAAAAGGACCAGATGTTTTTGGTGGTGGGGAAAAACTTAACTATCCCTGTAGTTTGCTCTTGCAGCGGAGCCAGCAGCAGGAACTTGATACCAAACAAAAGTAGGCACACCCAGGATTTAGCAGAGGGATCCTGGAAAGCTGAAAATCAGTGCTTTGGTGCTTTTCTGTTTGACAAATGCCTTTTACAGTGGCATCTGGCAGATATAATAATATATGTGAGTGCAAAGGTGTGTGTAAAACAGCTTGAAGGTGTTCGATGCTTCTCTTTAACAGCAGTAAAAGAAGTATTGATAGATGAAGGGATACTCAAAGTGGGGAGCCAAGAGAGATGCCATTCCCTGAGAAGGAAATAATGACAGGAGATGCATTAAAAAAGAGGGTGAGGTTTTCTCCTAGGGTGTGTTTATGGATGGTGATGACTTGAAGTGTGATAAAACAGATTGCTGATCCTGTGTATCAAAGTACCAGTGGCAATGATTTTTCAAGCTGTTGAAACTTGCATCCACAAAAGAAATGTATCTATTTTGTTCTTCCTAATAGGTTAATCCACTGTAATTGGCTGTGAAACCAACCTGGGGGAATTTTCCCATCTGTAAGTGATGCACAGCCTCTTTGCTGTCTACTTGGCAACCATACCTTCAGATAATTAAAAGCTGTTTTTTAAATCCACTTTTCTTTCAACTCTTGTTTTTCTGCATCTTGCTACTTCTGTGAGAGCTGTCAGTCACTCTTCTGGCCAAGGTGTAAAAAACAAGATAATGTGCTTTTAGGAAAGGAAAACTGCAGATCATCTTTTTACTTTAATTTTATAAAAAAGCATAAAAACTACAAAACTAGGTGAATGTGAGGAGCTTTTTAGCATGCATGTCACTGCTGCATTTCTAAAAGTAGCTAAACTTTCCCAGTCCAGTATGGAAAACTTTGACTTTCAGAGCTCTGGTGCCACTTGCCCCTCTAAAATCAATAACCAAGCCTCCGTGGTTCGCTGAGGAAGCAGTTCCAGTTACCCAGAAATTACAGGAGTTGTTCAGCACAGGGATCCTCTGGTTTCAGCACATACTTTCATTGCTCTGTAGTGTTTTGAGAGGCCGAAGGGTGGGATGCAGCTCCAGTGAATTTCCAGATTCCTAACAGTGTGAGGGACTGTTTTTAATAGTGATGATAAAAACAGTTATTCCCAGTTGGAAGTTTAGTCAGTGGTATAATTATCAGAGCTATGAAATAGTGCAGGGATGGCTCAGGATGGAAAAAACTAAGGCTTGAAACTTATTTTCTTGAGGGAGCTGTTTGAAATTATTTCCTGCAAGCTCACGGAGAATCGGTGAGAGATGTCAAATGGTGAGGGCTCGTGATTGGTGATTGCTTTGGTAATTCAGTGTTTGGGCTGGCAAACTGCAGCTGACTTTTGGGAGAGAATTGGTTGTTGAAAGCCAGGCTGGTGAGTGGGAGCTCTGGAGTGGCACATTTGGTTTGTAAAGTGCTGAGGATTTCCACAGCAGGGTCACAATCCCCAGCTCCAAAGCTGGCTCACTTAGACCATCCCTTCTAAACCACAGTTGTGGGCTCCTTCTTTTCTGCTTCGCTTCTTAGTGATTTGATGGGGTTTCTTCATATTTTCTCCATTTTGTCCAAAAGGGGGACACACTGAGAAGAAAATACTGTTTGTGCTGGAGGGAGCAGTGGGAATATTTGGTTAGAGAGCAATGTAGGTCTTTTTTCTTTTTCTGTTTTGATTATAAAGCTATTTTTTGGACCTGTTAGAGCGGGTCTAGAGGAGACCACAAAGATGCTCTGAGGACTGGAACACCTCTGCTCTGGAGCCAGGCTGGGAGGGCTGGGAATGTTCACCTGGAGAAGAGAAGGCTCTGAGGAGACCTTGGAGCCCCTTCCAGTGCCTAAGGAGACTTGGGAAAAAGAGGGAGTGTGACTTTTTACATGAGCAGATAGGGATGGGACAAAGGGGAACAGTTTTAAAATAAAAGAGAAGAGATTTAGATTACATATTGGGAAGAAATTCTTCCCTGTGAGGNCAGTTTACCAGTCAAAATCCCAGAGTTTATCTGCAGCTGACTTGGTTCTGCAGATGTTTTGTGTATAACATTCTCCTGAGAATTTCTATAAACCCTGGTGATGCTTTGTCTGGGAAGGATTTTGTAGTGTGTCCTCTTGGCTGCCTTCTGTCTTCACCTTGAGCTCCTTGGCCCTAACGTGTCACATGTCTGTGCTTTGGGTGTTCAAAGTCCTTCCTGGTCCCTTTAAACGGGTTCTGTGCTTTTTTACAAGCTGCAAAGCGATTCAGGGTGGGAAATGCCCTGATGCTGCTTTGGGATCGTTCACCTGCGTTTTGTGAGCCCAGCTCTGCTCACCAGTGTGCCCTGTTCCCTCCCTGTTGTGCTCCTGCTGCTCTGCCTGTGCTTGGATGGGCTCTGCAGGTGCCTGGTTCTGGCTGGTGGATTTTGAGGGGTCTGCTTGGGTCGCAGCATTGTGCCAAGTGCTGATGTGAATCTCCCTGCCTTGCTGTGCTGTTCCTCCTGTCACTGGTGAGGATTCCAGCTTTGTGTTGCTGGCTGGGACACCCTGGTGTCCTGTTTCTTTCCCTTTCCTTGCACGACTTCAGGCTGCAGGCCTGGAGCTGTAGGAGAGCTGCTCATTCCCGGCAGCCCCAACGATGTCAGAGGATCCCTCCCAAAGAGACTTGGTGGCAACAGAGCTCTGGAGGCCTCTGGTTGTAAAGAGTGGCTGCTCCCTGTCCAGGAAACTGGGGCTGAGAGTCATCTCTCCAGAAGGTGTGTCCTCAAGGAGCTGTGTCACCAGGTGCAGGAGTTGGACGAGAACGTAAGAAGGTTGTGTGGCGTTCATGAGAATGAGAAACCTCATCAAGTTCAACAAGTCCAGGTGCAAGGTGCTGCTCCTGGGTCAGGGCAGTGCCAGGTGTGAGAACAGACTGGGACAGCCCTGCAGAGGAGGACTTGGGTGTTCTGGTGGAGGAAAAGAGGGCTGTGAGCCAGCCATGTGTGCTTACAGTCCAGAGGGATAACTGAGTCCTTCAAAACAGGAGTGGGCAGCAGGTCAAGAGATGTGATTCTCCCCCCAGAGGTTGCCCAAAAAAGCTGTGGCTGCCCCATCCAAGGCCAGGTTGAATGGGGCTTGGAGCAGCATGGGATAGTTAAAGTTGTCCTAGCCCTTGACCAGGGGTTGAAACTGGATGGATTTTGAGGTCCCAACCTGAACCTTTAAGGGTTCAATGAAATAGAACTCAGAAGACTCAGAAGTCTGAATTCCCCCTACATCAGGGGTCCCAGTGGGGTCTGCACCACATCTCACCAGAAATCAGAAGTGAATAAAAGAGGGAGACTGGGAAGTGGTCACTCTCCATACAAGGAGCAATGTTCTTGTCCCTCCTGAAGACTTGACATTAATAATAAGCTGTGAGTGATCGTGGTGGGTGACTCCCTGCTGGAGGGGACAGACACATCCACACATCCATCTGCCCACCTGGTGGGTCCAGGGGAGGTTGTTGCCTGCCAGGGACTGGAAGAGGAGATGTCACAGAAGGACTGCCAAGAGAACTTAAAGGTCAAGATGAAGTTCATGAGATTACTCATTACTGTTGTGGACAAAACAAAAAACAATCATTTATTGATGGCTAGAATAGTAAAATAATAGTAAGAAACAAGCATAAAACCAACATCTTCTCTCTAGTTTCACTGAGGGGCATGACCTGCTCATACTTCCTGGGCCTTGGTGGGTTTTTTCTTCATTGTCTCTGTCAGGTGTTTTTCACCCTTTCTTCAGTGTTTCCTGAGTGGTACCAGTTGGTTCAGTGATGGGTTCAGCCACATCCTGTGGTGGGACACGAGGAGCTGGCTGGAAAAGGCCTGAGGTAGCCCTGACCTCCTCCAGTAGAAGCTCTGTTAGAACCTGACACTAATTAATGGGGGTTTTTTTTGTTTTTTTTTCTTTTTTTTTGGTCTTAGATTGCAACCTGTTCTTTAGGGGCTTTATGTTCTAAGATACAGCTGGAAAGCCCAGTGAATCCAAAGCTTGTTCAGAGGGTGTGGGTGGTGGTGTGTCTTGTTTGTTTGTGGGTGGATGGGTTGTTTTCAGATGTTCCTAAGAAATCTCTTCTGGTGGAAGTTTGCAGATGTAATGAGGCACTTTGTTCCAAAATGCGCTGTGAAAAATAATTTGAACTTCTTTCTGCATGAAATCTGTCCTGAAGTTGGGTATACTTGAATAGCTCTTTCTCTAAGTGCAGAGCAGACTTTTTTGTAAACTGCTGACCTATAAATTTGAGCTCTCTGAGTTCAGCATTTTTGCATTGTCCTTGCAAGGTGGGAGATAGTTCTCTGTGAAAGTGTGACATTGGGGCACCAGCAGTGGCCTACTTTAAACAAAAGTTTGAAAAGATTTAAGATTTTGTGACAATTCATGAGACATTGATACTAAAAGCAGTGGAAAATGCTCTTATGTGAGAATAGAGTGGATTCAGGAATATGATAGAAAAAACTTGGGCATTGGAATGACAGAAATAATGGAATTATAGAACGTTAAGGGGTTGGAAGGGACCTTAAAGATCATCTCATCCCAGCCTCCTGCCATGTGCAGGAACTTCTCCCACTAGACCAGGTTGCTTAAGGCCTTATCCAACCTATCCAAATATTTGCAAGTAATGGCACAGTTAATTCTAAAACTCTTTTTTGGTACTGTTATATTTAGTCTAGTGTTGGTGCTGCTGAGTAAGGTTTGCTGAATTTGGATTTGGAGACCCTTAGGAAAAATCTGGAGACTGTAGAGATGCCTAATGGATATTGCAACCTCCCAGCCCTGCTGTGGACTGGCAGAATGAATCCATGTGGGCAAAACTGTCGTTCTGCTTCGAGTCTTTCGTGTGTCTGTGTGGGTTTGCTTTGCTTGGGGTTTTTTGGGGAGTGTTTTTTGGGGTTCTTTTGTGCCTCTGTCACTGCTGAAAAGGTATCCACAGTGGTATAAGACAGAGAAATGCACAAAATAACCTTTTAGTTAAAGGGTAAGATTCCACAGAAGTAAATAAAAATTAATTACCCCTTATTCTGCTAAACTGTTTTGATCTGGACCTGTGATCAGGGAATATGGGGTGGTCTCAGAAAGGAGAATTGGCAACCCAAGGGCTGGTCCAAACCAGTTAGAGCCATAGAAACCTGTTAAAGCCTTATTTTGTCCAGTGAATTAAGTTTTAAAGCTGATGAAATTAATGCTTAAGGTTGGGTCGCCTGCAGTGGGGTTTTCCTTGTTAACAGAGTTCTAAAGAAGGAACTTGAGGTCTTTATTTATTTGCTGGATATTTAGAAGTCAGCTGTATTTTAGTTTCTATAAGTCAATTCTGCTATTTTAGAAGCCATTGCACACCCCATGGAGATTTGTGCAGGAGCAATTATTCCTGTGCATTTTGTGCCATCGTGCAGGGGGCCTTCTTCCCTATGTAGTGTCCTGTCGGAGAAATTTGGTTTCCTGGTGACATTTTANGAGAACGTAAGAAGGTTGTGTGGCGTTCATGAGAATGAGAAACCTCATCAAGTTCAACAAGTCCAGGTGCAAGGTGCTGCTCCTGGGTCAGGGCAGTGCCAGGTGTGAGAACAGACTGGGACAGCCCTGCAGAGGAGGACTTGGGTGTTCTGGTGGAGGAAAAGAGGGCTGTGAGCCAGCCATGTGTGCTTACAGTCCAGAGGGATAACTGAGTCCTTCAAAACAGGAGTGGGCAGCAGGTCAAGAGATGTGATTCTCCCCCCAGAGGTTGCCCAAAAAAGCTGTGGCTGCCCCATCCAAGGCCAGGTTGAATGGGGCTTGGAGCAGCATGGGATAGTTAAAGTTGTCCTAGCCCTTGACCAGGGGTTGAAACTGGATGGATTTTGAGGTCCCAACCTGAACCTTTAAGGGTTCAATGAAATAGAACTCAGAAGACTCAGAAGTCTGAATTCCCCCCTACATCAGGGGTCCCAGTGGGGTCTGCATCACGTCTCACCAGAAATCAGAAGTGAGTAAAAGAGGGAGACTGGGAAGTGGTCACTCTCCATACAAGGAGCAATGTTCTTGTCCCTCCTGAAGACTTGACATTAATAATAAGCTGTGAGTGATCGTGGTGGGTGACTCCCTGCTGGAGGGGACAGACACATCCACACATCCATCTGCCCACCTGGTGGGTCCAGGGGAGGTTGTTGCCTGCCAGGGACTGGAAGAGGAGATGTCACAGAAGGACTGCCAAGAGAACTTAAAGGTCAAGATGAAGTTCATGAGATTACTCATTACTGTTGTGGACAAAACAAAAAACAATCATTTATTGATGGCTAGAATAGTAAAATAATAGTAAGAAACAAGCATAAAACCAACATCTTCTCTCTAGTTTCACTGAGGGGCATGACCTGCTCATACTTCCTGGGCCTTGGTGGGTTTTTTCTTCATTGTCTCTGTCAGGTGTTTTTCACCCTTTCTTCAGTGTTTCCTGAGTGGTACCAGTTGGTTCAGTGATGGGTTCAGCCACATCCTGTGGTGGGACACGAGGAGCTGGCTGGAAAAGGCCTGAGGTAGCCCTGACCTCCTCCAGTAGAAGCTCTGTTAGAACCTGACACTAATTAATGGGGGTTTTTTTTGTTTTTTTTTCTTTTTTTTTGGTCTTAGATTGCAACCTGTTCTTTAGGGGCTTTATGTTCTAAGATACAGCTGGAAAGCCCAGTGAATCCAAGGCTTGTTCAGAGGGTGTGGGTGGTGGTGTGTCTTGTTTGTTTGTGGGTGGATGGGTTGTTTTCAGATGTTCCTAAGAAATCTCTTCTGGTGGAAGTTTGCAGATGTAATGAGGCACTTTGTTCCAAAATGCGCTGTGAAAAATAATTTGAACTTCTTTCTGCATGAAATCTGTCCTGAAGTTGGGTATACTTGAATAGCTCTTTCTCTAAGTGCAGAGCAGACTTTTTTGTAAACTGCTGACCTATAAATTTGAGCTCTCTGAGTTCAGCATTTTTGCATTGTCCTTGCAAGGTGGGAGATAGTTCTCTGTGAAAGTGTGACATTGGGGCACCAGCAGTGGCCTACTTTAAACAAAAGTTTGAAAAGATTTAAGATTTTGTGACAATTCATGAGACATTGATACTAAAAGCAGTGGAAAATGCTCTTATGTGAGAATAGAGTGGATTCAGGAATATGATAGAAAAAACTTGGGCATTGGAATGACAGAAATAATGGAATTATAGAACGTTAAGGGGTTGGAAGGGACCTTAAAGATCATCTCATCCCAGCCTCCTGCCATGTGCAGGAACTTCTCCCACTAGACCAGGTTGCTTAAGGCCTTATCCAACCTATCCAAATATTTGCAAGTAATGGCACAGTTAATTCTAAAACTCTTTTTTGGTACTGTTATATTTAGTCTAGTGTTGGTGCTGCTGAGTAAGGTTTGCTGAATTTGGATTTGGAGACCCTTAGGAAAAATCTGGAGACTGTAGAGATGCCTAATGGATATTGCAACCTCCCAGCCCTGCTGTGGACTGGCAGAATGAATCCATGTGGGCAAAACTGTCGTTCTGCTTCGAGTCTTTCGTGTGTCTGTGTGGGTTTGGTTTGCTTGGGGTTTTTTGGGGAGTGTTTTTTGGGGTTCTTTTGTGCCTCTGTCACTGCTGAAAAGGTATCCACAGTGGTATAAGACAGAGAAATGCACAAAGTAACCTTTTAGTTAAAGGGTAAGATTCCACAGAAGTAAATAAAAATTAATTACCCCTTATTCTGCTAAACTGTTTTGATCTGGACCTGTGATCAGGGAATATGGGGTGGTCTCAGAAAGGAGAATTGGCAACCCAAGGGCTGGTCCAAACCAGTTAGAGCCATAGAAACCTGTTAAAGCCTTATTTTGTCCAGTGAATTAAGTTTTAAAGCTGATGAAATTAATGCTTAAGGTTGGGTCGCCTGCAGTGGGGTTTTCCTTGTTAACAGAGTTCTAAAGAAGGAACTTGAGGTCTTTATTTATTTGCTGGATATTTAGAAGTCAGCTGTATTTTAGTTTCTATAAGTCAATTCTGCTATTTTAGAAGCCATTGCACACCCCATGGAGATTTGTGCAGGAGCAATTATTCCTGTGCATTTTGTGCCATCGTGCAGGGGGCCTTCTTCCCTATGTAGTGTCCTGTCGGAGAAATTTGGTTTCCTGGTGACATTTTACTTTGTTACTATTTTCCAGTCCAAAGGCCAGTCCTATGCTGGAGCGCAGAGATGCAGAGATACACAAAGATACACTTGTAATCAGAGTTTTGCAACTGAGTTTATTTCTGTTATGTTGCAAGATCTGCCCTGAAACAGGAGAAGGGAGCTTGAAGAATTAAAATGGGTCGTCATCCCGTGCTGCTGGATCACTAACAAACAGTTCCTGGTGAACTGGCGAGGAATTTCTGTCAGGCAGAGCATGTGATGGTCACTTTATGAGCTGTCACAGCAAAAACAAATCCACCCTCTGCGTGCCAAAGTGAGTCAAGTGCACCTCTCCAGCCAGGATCCCTACTACCACAGGCAAAACAGGGTGATGAAATGGTTGTTGGCAATCCTAATCTGCCACGTCAGAATTGTAATAATAATGATAATAATCATCATCAGGATCTTTTTTTAGGAAGCTTATGTTGTATTCTTGAAAAAGATGGGTTTCTTCTTGCTGGTTTTGACTGACTTTCTCTAAAGTGGGCCAGGTTGGCTGTCTCCTGGTGCTGAGGCTGATCTCTCATAGAGGCAGTCAGGATTTCTGCCTCTGCTGTTTGTCCTGAAACTCCCTTTTCACGTCAGTTCTGCATCTTGCAGTCCTCTCTACCCATCTTTGCGTGTGCAGGAGCAATCCAGCGAGACCTCAGCCTCACAAAACCAGGGCACAACGTCTCCAGAGCTCTGGGAGGGCTGCTCTACTATATTTGGAACCAGCTCTATTGCTTCTATAATAGGAAGGCTTCTGGAAGCTTTCTCCTTTCCTCTCGCCCCGAGAAAGTAGCCTTTCAGCTGAGCTTTCATTAATTCACGATCTGCATGGCAAAACAGACGTGGTTTTATAGGCTAAATAATTCAGAGGTGGCTCGTGGGTGACGTGGCCTCCAGTGTGGTGTGTCCAGGGAGGATTTTTGCCCAGTGAGCTGAGGGTGCAGCAGCCACAGCCTCGCTCACGGGGGCTTTGCTACCCCCGGTTTGTCATTCGAGGCACGCGACGGTGCCAAGGGGTGCCAAGGCAGCTTTCTAGAAAGCAGAGCGATGTGTGAGCCCCGTGTGTTTGTCACCAGAGCTGCAGCAGCGCTGCCCAGTGAGGGATTTACTGGTTTTGTTTTCCTCTTGGATCAAGCAGAACAAATCTAATGAGCCAGTTCTTAACTTCTTCCCAGCTGAACAGCGAGTGATGTCCTTACCCAAATTGTGCAAGGCAGCTGAGACCTTTCAGGAATAGTTGAACAAGGGAAACACTTGTAATATTATTTTTCCCAATACTCATGCAGGGCTAAGAGGATGCAGCAGAGCTTGTCTTTATTTTCTTTTTCCCTCCTGAGATTTTCCTTTTGAGGGGACATCTTAGTCCTTCCAATGCTTACCCCACCTAGAGAGAAAACGTCAGCCACGAATGTGGAGCCTTTCATTCTTTATTGACGTGACCTTGGAAGGAAAACAGGTTCTCCCTGTAGTGTTTCATTGGAGTAAGCATTTCACATGCTTATCAGTACAGCAAGTAGTGCTGTTTGACAGCATTGAGGAGTCAAATGTTGCCTTGGAGCTCTACATGCTCATTTCCCTGCTTCTGAAACACTCTGGATTTTATCCACTGTGCATTCACAAGTGTTCCTTTCCACTGAAAAGACCTAAAATCCACTTTGTAGTGGACACATTTTCCAGCGTGATTCCAGGTGTGGATTGGAGATGGCCGAGTCCAGTCTGAGTTTCTGAGAACCTTGTCCTGCTGGGCTTTGTGAGTTCCTGCCAGGTCAGGGGTAGTAGGTGGGTACAGGGAGCTGAACCAGCCACTTTGGGTTAAGTCTGTCCTAGTCCAGCTCCTTGAGGAACTTCATGTGAGAAATCAGACAAGGAGGCAGTGCTGAGGAAAGGGGAAGGTGTGAAAGACTAAACAGGCCCAGCTCCTGGAGTCTTTCCTCATAAGAGAGGTGCTCCAGACCCCTCATCGTCTTTGTGGCCTCTGCTGGTTCTGCTTGCATGGGAATCTTCAGTTTGCGTTTAAATTGCTGCTCTGTCTGGTGTGATCCAAGGATGGGAGCTTGGAGGAGCTTTGAGAAGGAAGGACTGGAGTGAATTCGGTGGGGAAATGAGCAAAGGGCTGTGGTAACCAGGTCCTGCTGCTTTGCCAGCTCTGGTTCCTGGTGCCTGGCAGAAATGCCATCAGCTGGTTTTGGTGGAGGAGCAGACACACGAAGCTCCCCCACATTAATTCCAGCTGGAGCCCTTGTGGCAGTTTCATTGCCTTTAGACCAGATCATGTCAGATCTGACTGACCATCAAAGAGAGGGAAAGCTGAGGTTTCACAAGGCAAATGATGCCTGTGATTGTCACCTGCGCAGCCTTTCTGAGGAGAAATGTTTTGTATACTTATCAAGACCTTTCTCACACTTTAAGTATCGACAAATGGTTTGTTTTCATATTTTCATAGAGGAGGAGAGAGTTGACTGACCGTTGACCTGGCCAGTGGGCCAGAGAGGTGGCAACTCTTACCTCCAATCCATGGATTTAGAATTCTGTAAAATGTGAAAGATGTAAATAAAGTCTCTCTTTTTCCAGCACGACTCAGCGTGTAGAAGCAATCCTTTCCTGTCATCGCTCTACATGTGATGGCTCCTTTAGGGTTAAAAGGCAGTTCTTTAGGTGTTTTAGATATGTAGATACCACCTGAAGAACAGTTAAAAGGAAATGGTTGTGTTCCTAGAGGTGTCTGAGAGGCTGAGGACCTGGTGTGTCAATCACTTCAGTATGAGACCTGGCCTGGGAGCTGCTGTGGGTCATTCCCAGTGGGAATGTTGGGATGAGGAAAGACTTTGTGCCAAAGCCTCTTGCTTAGGAGAATCTGGTGCTGTTACAGGTGTCCTGAGGGGTGTTCGGGGGGGAGGGAGGGTTGAGTTGACAGGGGAATGGCAGAATTTCACGTCTGGTAAATTACTCTTTTGGAGAAAAGGATCATAAAACAACCTAAGCTTGAGCTCCATGGTGGGAGAATGGACATGGAACTTGGTTCTTGCAAGAAAACAAATACCTTTATCTTATTATGAAGCCTCAGCACTGACTTTTTCCACCCTAATGACTGGTTTTGGTATTAATTCCTCTGAGTTCTGCTCTGCAACACTTGCTGCTGCTTCCTTNGTCTTTGTGGCCTCTGCTGGTTCTGCTTGCATGGGAATCTTCAGTTTGCGTTTAAATTGCTGCTCTGTCTGGTGTGATCCAAGGATGGGAGCTTGGAGGAGCTTTGAGAAGGAAGGACTGGAGTGAATTCGGTGGGGAAATGAGCAAAGGGCTGTGGTAACCAGGTCCTGCTGCTTTGCCAGCTCTGGTTCCTGGTGCCTGGCAGAAATGCCATCAGCTGGTTTTGGTGGAGGAGCAGACACACGAAGCTCCCCCACATTAATTCCAGCTGGAGCCCTTGTGGCAGTTTCATTGCCTTTAGACCAGATCATGTCAGATCTGACTGACCATCAAAGAGAGGGAAAGCTGAGGTTTCACAAGGCAAATGATGCCTGTGATTGTCACCTGCGCAGCCTTTCTGAGGAGAAATGTTTTGTATACTTATCAAGACCTTTCTCACACTTTAAGTATCGACAAATGGTTTGTTTTCATANACTTGCTGCTGCTTCCCTCTCCATGCTGAGTGTGCTGATGCTCTTTGCCCAGCTGATCCAGAGTGACATCCCTATGGAGCATCCCAAAGCTTGCTCTGCGTGGAGGTGGGGTGGTCAGATGTGTNCCGGTTCTTGCAAGAAAAAAAGTACCCTTACCTTATTATAAAGCCTCAGCACTGGCTTTTTCCACCCTAATGACTGGGTTTGGTATTAACTCCTCTGAGTTCTGCTCTGCAACACTTGCTGCTGCTTCCCTCTCCATGCTGAGTGTGCTGATGCTCTTTGCCCAGCTGATCCAGAGTGACATCCCTATGGAGCATCCCAAAGCTTGCTCTGCGTGGAGGTGGGGTGGTCAGATGTGTTTTTACACATGTTTTTACCAACGGGGCAATTGTTGCTCAGATCCAGTCCCGAGGTCATGGCCTCCTTTCAAGAAAGTAAATTTTCTGAGAGGATGTGCCCACCCTTTGAACTGGTTTGTTGGTCAGTTACTGTTGCTACAGCTAAAACACACTTGCACTTGCACTTATCAAAATATCAAGAGCTGTAATGAATTGTTACACAGATGGGGGAGACCTTGACTGCCGCCTGGTTGAGTTGATACATTTGTTTTCCTGAGCTGCAGCAGTGTTCAAACCTGGTGATAAGACAGGGAATTTTGTGGGACTGTTCCCTGAGCTGCCATCCGTGGCTGAGAGGATGTGATGCTTTCTGCTGCCAAAACCCGAGTCCTTCCCACATCTTGTGCAGAAAGGCATATGTTTGGGGGTGGTTTCAGAGAGGGAGAAGAACACGATTAGGGTTTTAACTTCCTCTTCTGTTTTGTTTCTCTGTGCATCTGTATTTCAGTTTTTCGGGCTGTACCCGACTCTGTGCAAAACTTAAATCGGCTGCAGCTCCTTCTGCTAAGGATCAGCCTTGGTACAGAAACAGTGGTAGTTAAAAGGCAGTAAGTATATCTGCTAGCTTAAATGCTGGGGTTTTTTTTTTTCCTCTTTTCCTCTTTTTTTTTTTTTTTTTTTTAATTCACAAGCACAGCTTTTTACTTCTCACACAGTAGGAACTTGTCAGGAGCTTGCTGGCATTAATAGTCTATTTCAGCTCTTTTCTATAGCCCAGCAGCTACAGAGGGGGGGAAAAAGCATGCTTTGTATGGAGCTGTGGTTGGGTCTGTGCTGCAGTGCCCATCTGAACTTGGCTGTGTCTATTTTGTCAGCTTTTGCTTCCCTCTAGTAGTTGCTGGTCCCTTCCTAAACTCACGAAATCCCACCATACAATGCCTGTGCTTGGATCAGGATTCTGGCTGCTCCTGACCAGAACCACTCCTCTTGATGGTTTTGTTTCTCAAGCTCTTTACTGCAAACCAGATACCTTTGGGTTTCAATTTTGTCTGGCTTCTTATCTTTTACTTCTCAATTGATCTCCAGAGGAGCGAGACTAGGACAAACCGTGTGGTATTCTTAACCAGGGATCCATGGAGAGGGTTTAAGCTATTGGAAGAGTGAGTGGCATTCTTGAAATGGTGTGGTTGCGTTTATTTGGGTGTGGATATAATCATGTTTCTGTGATACAGTTCCTGCTGAGTTTGAAATGCTAGTGTTAGTAAAGCCAGAAGGAGAGCCAGACAAAAGCTTGGAGAAAAGTCAGAATTTCAGTGCCTCTTAGTGATGGTTCATGGGAAAGTAACGATTTTGTGTTTGGTTTTCCTGAAGCATTGGGCATATGCTTTTTCTTCTCTGTGAATTACTGTTTGTGGATATATATCTTTACAGCGTGAGAACATCAGAAACAGCTGGTTTTGTGCCTAGGTTTCACTCATAGAGGTAGGTCCTTGCTAGAGACTCTGGATAGTCTGATGAAAATGGTGTTTAACTACAAAGCTTCAATTTCTGCTGTTGCTGATCGTGGAGCCTAATTCCTGGTCTTCTTGAATCCCTGGAGCAGAGGACATGCTCTCCTCCTGCTCTGCCACTGCCCTGCCTCCGTCTCCTTCACCCCACACATTTCTTAGCCTTGTGTAGAGCTCAGCAGAGATTTCTTCATGAAGACTGGAATGTGTTTATATAATATTTTATATATTATTTTAGGCTCCTGCTACTCAAATGTAGGCAAACGCTTAACCTCTTATTCGCCATCATTAGATGAACCGTGAAATTGCTGTAGCAGACATCAAGTCAGGTGGATCTAAACCAGTTTCTGTTTTTCCTGCCTGGAAAGTTTATCTTCCATCATTTTCCTGGCAAATGTGGCTACCATGAACAGAGTTTCCAGGCCCGGAGTGTTTAGTGGGAGCATTCATTGTGAACCACGCTGGTCAAGCAGTGCTGAGCTGGGCTCTTCTGTGTGGGAGGCATCGGGAAGGGGGTGATGTGAGACGCCCAATCTCTGCAAAAGCAGGGCTAGGGCAGCAGTAGGAACACTGGGCAGAGCTGCTGAAAAGGAGAGAACAACCTGCTGCACTAAATCACAGCTCCCCTGGGGACACAGCTCCATAGTTAGCATCCTCAAATGGCATTCCTTTATTACGTGCATCATTGTGCACCGTCCTCTAGAGAGGAAGCAAACGGTCTCTAAAACAATCTGCTGGCAGCTCAGGCTGGAGTATCTGAGGTTTTCCAGGGCTCTTTTGCTGTGTCACTCTTCCCTTTAATGTTCCAGCTTGAAGGTTGTTGTTCTTTCTCCATCAAAGTGCGTTAAAGCGCCGGTGAGAGCGTCTGCTCCAAGGACAAGGTGGAGAAGGCAGCAGCCCAAGAGATACCGCAGAACAGCTTTGTTTTGGTGTAATCTACCTTATCTGCATGTGATGCAAAGGCAGGGCAGTTTTCACAAGACTTGGAGGCTGCGTGGTGACATGTTTTCTGTCCTTTTATAAAATCCACCACGTTATTTTGATTAGAGCGCTAACGTAACTCCTGGCAGCCTCAAATCTCACTGCTAGCAGCTACTTCCCTCCCAAGCCTGATGTGGTGCTAACAAGCAGAGAGAGATCTTGTGCGTCCTGTTTACACGGAGCTGGGAAGACAGCGTGTTCCGTGGGAGGTGCCAAGGTAGCGCTGCGCTCGGAGAGAAGGTGAAAAAACTCCGTGTGTGCAGACAGGCTGTGGTGGGGCGTGTTCATTTGTGTTCGGTGGTGTTCAGGAACTCCAGCTGCAATACTGGCATGATGATGTTAAGTTTTTATACCTGAATATGTATCTTTTTATATCTATGCATGCCTGGCATGTTTGTGTTTGTATATATTTATGTATCTATTCTCTCTCATGGGAAAGGCCATGTCCTGATCACCTGCGCGTGCGATCTTCTCACATCGCTCTCTGTTGTTCAGTTTTTAGGTGGCAGAGACGCGGTGAAGCTGAGTGTGGGGCAGGCAGAGCCGATGGGGGAGCCTGGGGTGTAGCCCAGGATGGACTGGCTGTGACGACGACGTGCCTTAGCCCGAGAGGTCGTTACCATGAAGAGTTCCTGCAGAGCTGGCCTCCACAGGGAACCGCTGAACTCCACATCCTCCACCTTCCATCAAGTCAAACGGTACGAACAGGCTGGCTGCTCTGCCTGCTGCTGAGGATTCAGCACTGGTTTTAGCCTTCTCCTTGTCCTCTCCTGTTGCCTTGTGCTGTCACTCAAAGGTTTGCTCTAAATTCTGACTTTCGGGTAGCGTTTAAGTGAAACGTTGTAATGGCTTAAGGGCAGAAATGTTCTTTGACGTTTTTATTTGATAATGACAACTACAGAGTCACTGCAGCTGCTCGGGTACTTGCAGAAATCCTTGGGTTTTCTAGCAACAGCTGTAAATTAGTTTGGGTAACGTGACTTTGAAGTAAAACTTAATTGGCGAAAGGCTCATCAGAGTCAGCTTTAAAACATGCAGGCAGCTTAAAGCAAGTGGAAATGCTGGCAGTCATTGTTGCAGTTTGTCTTACTTTGGACTAAGTAATTAGATTAGTTTAAGCTCAGATTTTGCATTGCTCACTCTCCTGTGTCTCTTATTAAGGAGAAATGCACGATTGATTTCAAACACTTGTGCTTATGTGACAATTAAGTGGATGCCTCTCACTGTGTCTCCTTATAGGAACACCGTGCAGAACAACTTGTCCTCATGCAAATGCAAGGACATGCCAGTTTCTTGGAGTTCAAACTACTTCAAAATATATGTGTATTTCTTTTTTTAATTTTTTTTTCTGAAACCAAGGCTCTTAAACTTCCTCAGTCTGGAGGAAGAGCGCCAGCTTTTTGGTTTCCAGAGGCTGTGTGGGTTTAAAGCAAACTTTTAACCTTTGTTCTTTGTGGTTGTGTAGACAGCATATACTTGCTATGTTAGTCTCATGGTAATTTAGTGCTAGAAAAGACTTCCTGGGTCACCCAGCTCCTTGCTTTCCCAAGCAGGATCTCATAATCCCTTTCGTGAACTTAGTCCAGCCTAAAAAACATTTACATCTTTTCTTGCATCTTTTTTTCTCTCCTCCTGTAGATTAAGCCATTACTGAAGATGACAGATCTTGCTGTGCAATTAGGAACCTTCTTTTCATTCCCAGGCTGAACATTCATGACAGTTTATAGACTCATTTGAGTTTCTGTTCCTTTATTTTCCTTCTGCCTAAGGACTGATGTTTATTTTCAGTGGTTTACCTCTTCTTCTGCATTTTATAAAAGAGGGTTTGAAACCGCCCTCACCTGTGGTTTTGCTAAGTGACCCAAATGTTCCCTGCTAGCTTCCTGAGTAGCAATTGCTGCTGTTCTCAGTGTGATGCCCCTCACAGAATATTCTCAGTCCTGGCTAAAAGTGTGGGCTGTGCTGTGGAGCTGCTCTGGCTGGAGGGCTTCTCACTGCTGTCACAGCATCACCTCCACTTCCCTATTTCATGGATGTCTCTGTGGTGGCCAGTTCACCTCAGTTACTTTCAAAATTTATTGGTGTTCCTCTTGCTGTTGCATCACTGCCTGCATTTCAAAACCCTCCTCAGTTTCTGTTACTTGGAGCTTTGTGACTCTGCTGTTTTGGAGCTGCCTCTATTTCTGTGGGTGCAGAATTAGTGCTGAGGTCATTCCTAACAAAATCAGATGTTCCCAGGGCTGATTCTTGAGGCATGTCTTTGGTTTCCAGGCTGGTATTTTCTTATTCAGCATCACCTGGGGCTGTCTGCTGCTAAGCCAGCTCCTTTGTCTGTTTTCCCATTCCTCTGCCAATCTGTCTTAACCAGTAAATCTCTTTGTGCTCTCTGAAGTCCATGTGAGGAAGATATAGTAGATTGGTGTAAAAAGATGGCTTTTTTTGAGAACCTTGAGGTTAGTCTGGCATATTGAACTATTCCCTCTTCCCCCTTTTTCTCTGTGTCACATTAATCCTCTTTGCTTGCAAAGCACCTTTATATTGGAGTCAGAATACGAGCCCTGGAGAGGCTGTGATCATTCTCCTTCTCTTTCTCCCCTGCAGTGCCCCCTCCAATGTGCCACATGTTTATTATCTCCTATTGTTGCCTTTCAAGAGGTTTATAAATCCTGTTTCTTGGCCTGCGGTGCCTGAGCCTATCTGGTTTGGATTCTAAAACTGGGATGAGCCAATCCTCACAATTTTTATGAAGCTCTCTAATCCTCCCTCTGCCAATGCTCTTGTTCAGATTAACGCCTGGGCTTTTGCCCTCACCATCACCCTTACCTTTCCTCTTTAAAAATAGTGCAAAGTAAAATTTGGTATTTTGTGTTGTACTCTTGATCTCTGCCCTGCCCTTGCTTCCATCACTGTTTCTCTTTTCTCTCACAAACTGAAAAAAACCCTTTGACTATTTCTCTGTTGTTAAATATCTCTGCAGTGACTTAACACTGCACCAGTTCTCATGTTTATTCCTGGACTTTTTGATCTCTGAGATAGAAGTTTCCAAGTGATGTGACCTGAAACTTGTGTCTGCTTCTGGTATCCTTCACAAAGAAGGATCACATCCAGTTGGAGTTGCTTTGGATCTTGTTTGGGATGTGTTCTTAATAGTGAAAACACCTTCTGACTCCTGGAGAAAGCTGTGTGCAGTGAAATCCTCCCCATGAACTTCATGAACCAGTTTCTTTCAGTCTTGAGTTTCAAAAGGGCAACCTGAGAACTTGCCTTCAGCTCTACTTTTGCTTGTTTTTTCTTTTGAATGCTGAGTCTATTACAGATCGTGTGGTCCAAGGTTAATTTCAGCAACCTTTCATGTGTTCTCATTCTGTATGCACAAAAATGAGGGCTATAAATAGCATCACTCTGTGTTGGTTCGTTAACACAAGAAATTTGTTGCACTGTGATATGAAGAAAGGTCTTGGTCCTTTTGTGCTTTATAAATCAGGAAACAAATTAATAAAGGTAAAACATTTCCAGAAGGACACTTGTCACTTACCTGTGCTGCTCTGGGCAGCACAAAAACCACAGTTTTTGTCTTGTGATTTCCCCTCATCCTGTCCCACCACAGCCATGTGTGCCATCCCATCATCTCTGAGCTACACATTTCTGGAGCAGCTGATAACCTTGAGTTCCAAATCTTTCAGATTATTTTGTTCCCTTCTGCTTTGTCATGTCTATGTCATGTCTAGTATGGTTGGGAAGCAGGGCTTTGAGCTTCCTGAGGCACCGAATTGCTGCCACATCTCTCCCTTCATGGTAAGTGCTTTTATACAAAAGCCTGGCAAAGCCCTGGCACTTCTTCCTGTACAAAATTTAGGAAGTAGCCAAGGCAACTGTGCTTTGCTGAGGGGTGTGTGTGTGTTTAGTGTAAAACACGTTCCAAACATTGATGGGTGGGAGCCCTCAAAGTGGAGTGGTCTGTGTTGGGCTTGGGGGTGCATTCTGTCACCCGAAACCTCTGTGTTTGTGGGGTGGATTTTGTGGCTGTGCTGTGTGCAGCTGTATTTGGGAATTGTCTCCCCCAGAGTCAGGTTATCTCTGCTCCTGATGCGGGTGAATGAGCTGGGGAGGGACCCAGCATTAGGAGTTTGGTTCTTACAGTGCATTCAGCTCCTCAGCTCTGCCCCACGGTTTTGGCATTCCTCCACTTGCCCCAGGCTGGCCACTGGAGCAGAGAGCTCTCCTTCAGCAGCCACATGCCTTCTGTTTGCCTTCAAACCCCGCTCTGATCCTCGCTGGCTCTCCCTTTGCTGCAAGAGGCGTTTTGGAAGTGTTGGGAGGTGGGTCAGGAGCAGTTGCTGCTCCAAGGGGAGTGGGTTTTCAGGAAATCGGATGCTTCCGCAGCTGCCAGAGTCGAACCCACCCTTGCTCTGGAGCTTCCCAGCCCTCCTTTCTCTGAGCTTGGAGCCTTGCCATGCTCCAGAACAAACTCCATGAGTAGCAGAGCGCCTTCCATCCTGGGACTTTCCCGCCCCGGCAGAATCCATGGAATGCCTTTGAAGCTGCTCTGTGTCTGCTTTGCCTTGCCCTGGCAGTGCAAAGGGGATGGAAATGGTACTGGAGATCGAGCCCAAAGGACCCACCAAGCCCTTCCAGAAATAACAAGTGGTTGACCGTGGTTAACTCCCACTCAGTGCTCAGTCCTTGCTAATTGCCAGCGTCCTTTATGGAGGAGGAAAACTCTATGGACAGAGAACTGGGATGCCAGGGAAGAGGAATGCTTTGCAAGAGGTGTGGGGTTTTTATTATTGTTAATTTTTTTTTTTTTTTTTTTTTTTTTTTTTTTTTTTTTT
>VYZR01005508.1:11207-21428 GCA_013400675.1 Oxylabes madagascariensis
TTATAAATGTATCTCATTTCTTTTCTTCCCTGCTCTTCCAATCCAGGCCTCTAAAAACTATAGGACCAAAGACAATTGCCTCTCATGGGTTTATTTCATTCTTGAGAATATAGATTAGAAGCAGGAAGCCAAGGAGACCTTGGGATGATTTTAATTGCCTGCAGTTCCTTTTGGAAAAGAGGAGAATAGATATGCAAGGTCCTTGATGAAAGACAGATGGATGACAAAAGTCTACCTCTTTGTAAGTTGCTGCAGCAGAAATAGGCATGTGGCAGCACTTGCTTGAGCACACGCACAGTTCTACCATCTCCTCATAAAGACAGACAATCTTAGAGGCTCCCTACAGCTGAACAGCAAGTTTTTGGGATGAGACTATGATATGCATGCAGATATCATGAAATGAATTAAAACTGGACAATGAGANTTATAAATCAAACAATGAATAATTTCTTTTCCTTGACAATCCAAAAGAAGAGTCAGTCAATTGACCTCCGTTTGATGGGTTGGCACACATGCTATCCAAGATCTGTAACTATTCTCTACCAAAATTGCTGCTGCTAACACATAAAATGTTTTCTTTGAGGAAAGTTTTCGGTAAAAAAGCAAAGTATAGAGATCAAAATCTTTGTGACACCATGACTTCTGAAATTCACCTACATCCTTGACTGAAGGGCTGGTGGTTCAGTAGATACTTGCTCAAGTAAGCTTAGTGGTGCTTGTCTAAACCAAGGGTACTGCTTCTCCTTTGGATGCTGCTTCACCAAGTACATGAGGTCAATTGACTGACTCTTCTTTTGGATTGTCAAGGAAAAGAAATTATTCATTGTTTGATTTATAATTAAAAACATTTTAAAAATTCATGAAAGAGCAAACGGTTTCACTGTTCTAAGAATAAGGAGTTATATGGTGTCATGTTTAAGATTTTAAAGAAAGGAGGACACCAATGAAGATATTTGACAGCTCCGAGAAAGGAACAGGGAAAGTAAGTTATATAGGGACACTAATGGTTTTACAGAAGACGTTTCAGCCTCACAAAGTCTTTGCAATTCTCTAATGAGATTTCTGGACTGCTCCCGGTGGATCAGGGTTGAGAACATACCCAAGTGGTGTTTTATCACAGCAAGTGGCTGAAATAGGAGGCACATGGCAATAGACTGAGAGGCAATAAAATTTTGCTCAAAAAAAGGACAAAAATTCTACTAAGAAATTGTATTCAAACTACTTACAGGAAAAAAGAAACAAAACATAGATATCCACAGGAAGCAATTTGTATCCTGTTTGGCTGCTTTTGATGAAGCTTGGACATAACAGCCAATGTACTGAATCTATACTTTCCAAAACAGGACTAGGGCAGGAATGCTGTGCCCTATAATTTGATTAATACACAGCCAGAAAGCAGCAAGCTGGATGTTTGTTTTTATTAACCCCTTAAGTCAGCTCAAACTTCTGTAGTTTCAGTATGCTCCTACAACTGCTGGACCATTCAGAGTCATGGAGAACAACTTTTATGATCCAGGACTTATGAACCCAGGCCCTGGTCACAGCAAAAGGCCATGAATGTGTCACTGCCTAAGCTGTCAACAGGGACGCTGAAAGAACTGGACCCCACCCCAGCATGTGAAGTGGCCAGCACAGCTTTGCATTCTCCTGTGCACTGAGATCTGAGCTATGGAAAGCAGCTCCAGCCTCAGTGGACAATGCACCAATAGCATGGTTCATTAATAATAATACATTATATGAAGAAGACAGTGTCTCCTAAGCATTACAAACCACTAAATTGAGGCTGGACCAGGAGAAATTGAGAGGAAGAAATCCATTTTCCCAGGGAACACAGACTTATGAAAAACCTCTAGACATCACAGGACTGGGAATGTTGACTTCCCAACAGTGCTACAGTGCATCATTATAGGATGAAGTGTCCAAACAGTGACAGTAGGGATGGAATGTCAACTGCTCTGCACCCAGAAAGGAGCCTCAGGCGGGCTTGCTAAGGAGCTGTTAAAAGTTTTGGAAGTCACCTTACAGGGAAATATGAAAGCAGTCTGGAAATGGATTTTTACTGCTGGTGTTCAAGGGGACCAGAGGGGACAAAACTAACCAGAAGCCCACATTTCTGTTGTTAATACTGATGTTTTTTTCATTATTTTTTATTGTTTCTGTAAGTTAAATAGCTGTTTCCAGTAAAGGTTTGCTGACAATATGGGTGCTAGAGCCTTTTTTATTAAGATTGGCTACCACCTTTTCAAAGTATTTACAAAATATTGCTGAACAGTCAGACCACTCACCTTTCCTATTTGTGTTCTGTGAACCACTACATGCAGAGTAATGCAAATTGTACAATATATCTATACTTGATTCTTTCTGTATTGTCGTCGTATCTCACAAGAAAAGTGATTTCAGAGCCAGTGAAGGCCACCATTCCTCCCATGCAACTGGTGCAGGAGTGTTTTTGATCATTTGCATTGGAGCTCCAACAGGACAAGAACCACTGCCATATTTAACAGTGTGAAACATCTTTTGTGTCACGCTCAACAGCAGAATGATCTTGTAAGGGCCAGCTTCCTTTAAAACTTGCAGCACAGGCATGAAAGCCTTTAGGTCATATCACAGATGTACATAAAAATCCAAAAGTGAAGAGGAGAGTCTGGGACAGTCCACAAGGCCCCCAGCTGCCCCCCTGCCCCACCCATTCCCACAGGGGCTGTTTCTGCTCGTGGCACCGTGGGGCATTTCACTCGGCTGCCCACGTCAGGCTGCTTCCAATTCATTCTCGCTGCCTGACAGACGTGACCTGCGAGAAGCAGCTGACAAGCAGTCAGTTCATTGCCTCATGAAAGACGGACACATTCGCTGCCATTCAGCTCGATTTTCATAAGAACAAGAGTGTGCTGTTCCAAATGTTGCACTCAGCATCTTGGAATGATGCCTTTGACCAGGGGCACTGGGGCCAGCAGAAAAATGAATTATTACACAAGACACTGTCTTTGTCCATTTCTACAGTTTAAGGGAAAGAGGCAGACACTCAGCCAACTAACTGCTCGATACTGTTGTTTCTGTAATATCCAGGACCCTGTGAGATTTCTAGAACAGACACATGACCAAACTGTTCTTCTGAAACAAATGTCAGACTCCTTGATTCATCAAAATGGTGCAAGTGACAGTGCATGAGATGATGCTGCGCTTACAGTGGGTGAGAAGTCATGGCTTATGGTAAACAAAGACACATTAAAGCAAGGCTGGACTTAAAAATGGCAAGAAAAGCATGAGTTGAGAACATTATTTCTTTGAGTTGTTGATTTTTGTTTCAAAATTGTTTTTATTTGAAGGTCCTTTGCCTAGAAATGCAATTGTTTGCTAGATAGTAAATATTTGGGTTTCTTCCCAGGAACAATCCCCTGACTTCCTCAGATCAGAAAATTATTTAGGCTGCACTTGGCTCATGCTCAGGCACCTCTTTTTATAAAACTGAGGACCTACAAATTATATTTTAGCAATTATAAATGCATCTCTTAACAAATGGGTTGCTGACGAATTTCATGATGCAATCTGATAATTAGACAGATGGGAAATTACAGAAAGAGGGAAAAGGAAGATTTTTAAAAAAATCCACATAATTAAGACAGTGAGATGAACCCCCAGAGCACACCTAGCAGTCGACAAAACCACATCATGCACTCTGATGCACTGGCTCATCATGTGAGAAGCCCAGAGAGAACTGAGTAGTGATTGATCATGTATTCATGTGCTTTTACAATGTTTCAAATGATGCTCTCAGTAGAAAGACTGCTGTAAACCTGCTGCTTAATTGCTGCCAGGTAGATTCCTAACTGCTGGCATGCTCCTCTCACCTGCTTCACAAAATTCCTCCTCAGCCAAATCTCTTCCTCTCCCCTCAAGCTCTCTAAGTGCCACACCAAGAGTGGTCAAACCATACTCTTTAGCACAAGTGTGCAGTTTCCTACTATATATGTGTAAAACTGAGATCTGCAGGGACACAGGACAACTTCATTCACTCTTCACTCATCTTGGGATAAAATGAAGAATCCAGAATGCAAAGACTCCCTCTGAACCATCCAAGCCGTTTCCATCCATCACAGGTTAATACATTCTGTCCAGAGTAGGCTGCATCCTAAACTAATCATATTTTCACCCTTATTTTTTGTCAGGAACAAAACTGCTGTTCCAAATTATCTAAGTGGAAGTCTACCTCAGCACCTCACTTTTCCTATAGTTAAAACTTTCTTCTAATTGCTATCTTGAATATATTCCTCAATAATCTATGCCCTGCTGTTCTTGTGCTAAGACTGTTAGTTTAAATTATTCTTTCCAACACACAGGGCAAACCCCTGTTGCCTCTTTGCAGTAATTTTATTGTGTTACACAAATCTTCTTCTCCCTTTGTGTTACCTTTTCCTTAAAGCAAACCATCAGTGAACAAATTTCCAGGTTCATCCTTCTTGAATATGAGTGACCAGAACTGCACTCTTGATTCCAAATACACAGCAGCTGTAAAGGCCCTCTCTATCAACTGTACAGGGAGGATTGCGTTTGCCCTTTCCCCAGCTGCATCACATTGGCATCTTATGCTCCAAAATACTGTACAGGTTTTCAAAAAAACGTATTGCACAAATTAACTCAACTCTTTTCTGCAATGAAATAATTGAATTTCTAGACAAAACAAATGCTGCTAGTCTTATCTGGACCAAGCCACAAGCACTAGTGCCTTACTCCTCTCTAAGTTATGAGCCCATTTTCCAGCAAAGTGGATTATGTTTAATCCTTAGGTGAATAACCTTGTACTTGGTACCATGCCATTTTACAACATTTCTACTGTATAATCTTCAAGGTCATCCAATTCTTCTTGCACAGTATCTTGATCTTCCTTTTATCGATGTGCCTCACAACTTCATGTCAGTAACAGAAAGCCATTTCATTAACTCTCTCTACTTTCTGAGCCAAAGTCACTTATAAAAATATTAAGCAAGATTGGTCCCCAAACCATTCCCTGATAAAGTCTCAATAACCTCCCTCCAACCTTCCTATCAATTGCTGACATCTCCTTGTTACTCATGTGCTTTTGCAACTTTCTAATCCCCATCTTCTCCAGTTTATCCGACTTGCTGTGAATTGTGGCTTCAAATAATTTCTGTTTATTGCATTTCTTTGCCAAGATGATCAGTTATTTCATTACTTAAAGGTATCATATACATTTGGCGCTATCTCCGAAAACCTGATGTTGTATTTATTTGGTCACTTGCCGAGGAGAGCAACTCTGGCACAGGCACATCCTGCAGTGGAACAGGGAACTGCAGCAAATCAGGCAAGTTTGTAGAGCCAGGGGAGCCACAGAGAGCACCAACACCAGTTGGGAGCTGGCAGCTCCCCTGGGAGTGGCTGCAGAGGTGTAGGTGGGATTGGGAGGGACAGCGGATGCCTCTGCTGCCACATTTAGTAATCCTGGGTACTGCTGGTGAACGGAGCAGGCAAATAGGGCGTGCACAGCAGTGCACAGGATGGGTGCCTCTCCCCAGGAGGCCATTCCACTGGTCCAGTGGGAGAATCAAGGTGCACACTACTCAGCAACTGGTCAGTCCTTGTGCGTCCCTTCCAAATCAGGATAATCTTTGTGTTTTTTCCTACTTTGCATTCATTCTTAGTCATTCTCTGCTTCTCAAATTGATCTGTAGTTGTGAATATAAACTGAGGTTAGATTAGTATGTCTGCCTATCCCTGAGATTTCCTGTTGTTTAGTCAAATGGTGTAAATTCAGATTTCACATGTTTATTTTAAAAACCCACAAAATTCTTACTTTGACACCAGGACTTCATGTACAAATTGTAGCAGAATTCTGAGAAAGATATAACCAACCCTTCAGGCATGTCCAGTGAAGTCTCAAAGTTCCCCATCACCTGGAATAAAGTAGTTGTCTCTCCTTCATACCTCAGAGCTACTGTCACCTTCCTTTTGTCCACATCCAGGATTGAACAAATGTGGAAAAGTGTTGGCTTGATCAGGTCCAACAAAATCATCTTTCCTGAACAGAAAGGCAAAGCAGTTTCTTAGTTCTGGAGCTCCACCAATTTTACATTTAATTGTGACCCACCCTTATTGCACAGTACATCTCCTCCCATCCCCCTCACTCTTTCCTCACTTTGTAATTATTTGATTGCAAGATATTTTTCTATTTGCTTTATTTGCCTTTGCTTTGAGTCCAGCTCAAGCTGGTTTTTGACAGTTCTTTCTCTCTAGGGAGACTTGAAATTTTCCTCTAAAACTTTTGTGCTTATTTAAGCTACATCATTAATTTAGACCTAGGACCTAAAATTCAGTTATTGTTTTTTAGAACTTTTTAATGTCAAAAGTGGGAATCAGCCCTGGGAGAAGAGTAATGTTAAGGCTGAGATTGTCCAACAATCATGTTCACTGTAGTTTAAACATCCATCCTGAATAAGATTTTCTAACTTATATGACCTGAAGACTGAGAGGAACAGGTGAAACTCACAGAACAAATCTCATTCATGTTGCTTCACTCCTCATTAGACACCACATTCTGATATTGTTTCAGTCTTTGAGATTGAACAGTTGGTTGTCTCCATAATTAATTCTTCCACTTCCTCTCAGTGACGAAGGGGGAGCTCCGTGAATATCTGATAAGTAAATTGTACGTTGGCTCATACTAAAAATGGGAATGTCTCCCAGGGATCCCACCTAATGAACAACAATAATAAAGGATGACAAGGACCAGGAACACTTTTTTCTACTAAATACACATTGGAAGAGATAGAAAGACTAGAAGACAAAAGGTTACAGTTATTGCTTGCTCACTGGCTCTGCTTAAATATTTGGGAGCTCACACCCATTACCATGACTCATTAGCAATTTCCCTTCCAGAAACACTGGACAAAATGGACAAAGAAGTATTTATGTCAAAGTGAATCCCTGTCCTCAGAGGGCTTCTGACACTGCATTGCACTGGAGCCATGAGGCCCCCATTTAGCCAGGGAGCGTGGGACAGGCCCTGTGACTGCTAAAAGGGGCTCCCATGCAAACCTGAGCTCTGGCAGCTCTCCATCACTTCCAGTGGGAAACAGGTCCCAGGGCACAGTTAAACTGTCTTGTACCTTATAGTGCCCCAGGCTCTCAACATGCTAGTCTTCAGGCTCCTCTAGAACAGTGAATTTAGTGGAGATTATTTTGTAATAGCAAATGTCTCTTCCAACAATTCAATTTACAGAGTAAGAAGGGCAGAAAAACTGAGCAGTACTTTTTTTCCATTATTAAGTATCCAGGAAGCGTATTTAAGAAATGAGGAAAGTGGAGAGCATTTATATCTAAATGAAGGATAGAATTCCCCCTCTCATACGCCCTCAGAAGAGTAGGGGAAATGTGCCACATCTGGATGTTTTTCAGGACTTGAGTGCTTTCCATCTGGGACCATAAATAAAAAAGTAGCACTGCAAAAATTTTCCATTTCTAGACCAGACAATAAAATTACCTACCCCCAGAACCATTAGATGCCAGAACAGAAAAAAGTACAGCTTCACTTTTAATAATTATTGATCAAAATTGAGCTGCTTTTAGATGTGACAGTAGCTAGCACGGAAGTGGTAGCATGCTTGCAGATCAGCCAAATAGAGCAACACAAACGGCACATCCAACGGGAAGTTCTGACACTTGTGCAGGCACAAAGCTGAGGTGCAGCAAGTTGACTCAGGCCTCATCCTGTTGCCCATGTGTCCACCAGAGCCCTGCCCAAGTGTCCCAGGAGACAGCTGGTCAGCTTACCTGCTTGCAGGAACCAGCTCTGCTTCTGAGAAGATATATGTACTCCAACACAGCTGGAAAAAGCAGCTGACAGCGAAACTCTGGCAAGAGTCTACTGTTACATGGGACAAAACCAAACATTTGCCCAAAAACCCAAACAAAGCAAACCAAAATTCCCTCTGTGGTCAAGTGGACTCTTGTATAAATATGGCTAACCAAGGTCTTTGAAACAGTGACTCTTCTCCTCTTACACTTCTGACTCATTTCTGGAAGCACTTCTACAATTAATACTAATGCATTAGAATTAATACTACTACTAAGGCTGATGTTTCAGAAGCTGCCTGGGCAGTATGTATAATATGGATGCTCATACGCTTCTATTTTTAATGGAAATTCAGCATCCAGATGTCTTAAAACACTTCTCTGTTCTCACACAGCACACAAACCCCCTTCCTTGATAATATGTCATAACTCAGTGGCACAATCCACTCAGTGGCATGGGGACTAGTGTGGTGACCTCCCTCAGAAGCAAAAAGGTTTCTCCAGGTCTGCTCCAGGCAGAGAGGACTGGAGTGGGAACTGCCATTCCCAAGAAGCCAGAGCAGAAGAGTGTTCTTCACCACTGGCAGTGGCATGTGCCCTTGCCTGCCCAACACACGCACACCCAAGCTGGAGAATGTTTAATAAGCCATTCTGCCAGCTAATGCAAAGGTTTTATACCAGATAAAACAAGGAGTAATTGCAGCTTTAAAATGGAAAGTGTTCTCTCTTATACAGAAATGCATGATTTCACTAAAGAGGGTAATTTACATTTATTGTTTGAAGAGTGAGTACTATATATTCCTTGCAAAATACGCATCTCCTAAAAGATGAGAATAATTTAGAAATTGTTTAGAAAAAACACTTCCCTTGAAACTATGTGGGGTATTTCAGATTAATTTCACCTTCATCCTTTTTTCTTCATCTTCAGGGTAGACTAGCCAGCTCAGGATTCCTGCACTCCATCCTCAAACCCTCCCCAGTTCCAGTGGGGAAATGTCAAGTCTCCAGGCCTCTTGTAGTGCAGTTTCCTTACTTTGGCTGGGTTCATCTGAGCCCAACCAAAGCAGGAATTAAAACTAAACCCTGCAAAGTAGTTAGACCAAGTCTATGATCCAATATAATATTTCAGTTCTTGTTTTTCATTTCCCATACTATCCACTTCTGATTAAAACCAGACAAAAAACATATTTCAGTCCACCACCAGTGTCTTGGGGACAGAGTGGATTAATTACCATAAATGTTCTTCTACACAGATTTCACAGTCTGGTACCACCAGGTCACTGAGGTAGTTTGCAAGGCTAGAGCACTAAGTTTTGCCTCTAGGGCAACGGGTGGCTCCTGGCAGAAGCAGCACTGATGCTTAGGCTGCTGTCACTGCACTTAAGAAATTGTCCTTCACCCATGTAGCACTGGCCTTGTCTTAAGAGAGGATGTAATTTCCCAGCTGTAATCTCCATAAACATTTCTGAGTGGCACTTTGATGCCATGCCTGTAAATACTGATGCCAAAGAACAACTTAAATTAAGAGATAATGGGGCAAACATTGGCCTATATATTGAATTCTGGTTTTTTTATCTTGCAGAGTAGCACAGCACACAAAAAGAGTTCTGCATCTCAAGTAAATGATCAGCAAAGAGCACCACAGTCACACTCTTACTCACAGTAATTTATCGAGGTTCAGTGTGCCCCTGCTGCTACACAACTGGAAGGTGAAAAATTCTAGTCTCCTTTCACAACAAACTGCTTTCTTCTCTGACTTCACGTATGTTTGCACAGCCTGCCGCTGCTCCTAAATTGAATTCGGAGTTGGTTCTTGGACGTTTCCAAAAAAAAAACCCCATAAAAACTATTCACGAAAAAGGTTTATAAAATCTCTATCCAAAGGTGCAGTTCACCTGGACTTCAACTGAAGTAATTACTGGAACATGAGATAGGAAGGATGCTAGACCTTCCGTACTGGAAATACGTGGCATTTTTTGAGAATGGCTAAAAAGAACCAGAACCAAAATCTATAGCAGCTTGTATGATCAATCTCCACAGCTCTGACACATTACACAACAGGAGGGGAATGACCAAACTAAATCTGCTCCCTTCAGTCCTAATGAACCAGATAGAAAAATGTCCCAAAATTATAAACCTTGGATTCAGGTATAAAATAAGGTATATGGAAGTTTTGGCACCAGTAATTGATTTGACTTAATATGAAGACTACATGAAGAAGTGACCACAGGACCTGGGCAGGTTTATTGCCCCCCTCCCAGCGTCTTCTAGCATAAACGCAAAACAGCAGATATTAACCATTATAAATTTCCACCTAAAAAAACCAACAAAGGGTAGTAATACCAGTAAGAACTTATCCATAAAGTAATATTTTCAAATAAACTAAGAATCTATTTCTGAAGTACAACAGCTATT
>VYZR01005509.1:19520-34684 GCA_013400675.1 Oxylabes madagascariensis
TGCTGCTGTGGCTGTTCCAAGCTTTCGTGACCTGCAGGATGTTCTCCTTCCCAAACCCCACGTCTGCAGGTTTTGCCTTCTGCAAACTGCAGGATCATCATCCCCTGCTTCCCTACTGTTCCAGGACTCCCTGTGACCACAGGGAATTGGGTCAGCCCCACAGGGGATGGAGCTTGTTATAAATACATATTATATTATTGGCTTTTCGCAAATATTAAAATGAATTCTATGTGTCTAACATTGGAATAACTTTGCTGCATGAATATAGTTTTCATTTCTGCTGTTAATGAGACTTAGAAATAGCAGTGTGATAAATATATGTTAGGCCATAGCATAATATTTAAATGCAGATTATGTGATGTTAAAATGTTTTTGTTCATGTATCTAACTCAGAGAATGGTGAAGGCAATTTGTGGATTACCCTACCTGGATGAAGATGACAGTGACAGAAACCAGAACCCCAAAGGAAGAATTTGTTGACTTCCTCTTATCAGGGAGGGTAAAAACAACAGGATGGGACCACGAGGAGAAATAAAACGTATTAATTTAATCTACAGGATGGCATGAAGACAAGTCAAAGGTTAAAACCAAGCAAAAGAACATCTAAACTTAAAGAAATGTTTGAGTAATGCATTATGGTCTGTGAATATGCAACAGGCTGATAGAAAAAAATATTTAAAGGGTGTTTCCAAGTGTGCCCCTGGCTGAATGCCAAGCACCCAGCCGTCCTCTTTTTGTTGCTCAACTCTTTGCTTTATTTGTGTCTCTTATTATTAAACTTTAAAATTTTACTAAGAAAGTGAACCTGGTTTTTCACAGGCTGATGGGGCACAGACGGGTGAGATGCTTCCCCAAATATTCCGTCTTGTTTTGAACTTCAAACGCTGCTTGGCTGCGGCGTGAAATGTTCCCCAAAATCTCCTGGCTCTTGAATAGCAGACACTGAATGACCATTAAAAATAACCCCAAAACCCAGAGCTGAAGCTGTAAATCTGCAGTTATTATCCTCGTAAAACCTCCCCACTATTGGCAGAGGGAGCACTTCCTACTCAGGAGTGTTAATGGCAAACACTGGCCTTAAATACATTGATTTACTATTCAATTATAAAAACAATCGGCTCCCAAATCTGCGCCAAATGCAAAGCAGATTTATGGGCAGTGTCCTGCACTCGTAAAAGCCCCACACGAGTTCACTCAGCGATTCACCAGGTAGCTTCAGGCAATAAAAGGACCCAGCTGGGTGTGGGGAGGAGGAGGAGAAAACTCCAAATGCTCCTGAGTAGTCTTAGGAAAATTAATCCGCAACATCAGAGGTTTATGTCCAAAAAGGACACAGAGGAGTCTTTTTGCTTTACTTGAATAAAGGAAGAGGCCATGGGGCATTTCTCAAATTTTTGGAGGACACAGCCCCCTTTTTATCCCAATTTCCAGGCCACATTTCCCTCTCTCTTTCCCCATTGGCTGAGGTACTTGAGAGGTGCAGACTTCCCGGAATGCCTAAGACCTAAGATTCCCCTTTTAATGTATAACCCCCCTGATTTTTAATTCTTATGGGATTTATGGGTTTTCCCCATTGTTTCTTTCATCTTTCAATATCCAATTTCATTTATCAGCAAACCTGCGGTTTGTTTGTAAAGGCAAATATCTTGTTCTCCATTCATCAATCAGTGGAATCCTTCCCATGGTTTCTCTTATCCCTCAGTGCTGGTTTTATCTACCAGCAGCCCCACCGCTTGTTTGTAAGGACAAATCTTGTCATTCCTCTCAGTAGCAAGAGAAGTGAGGTGGAAAGCAGGCAACCTAAATCCCATTAAACTCAGCTTTGCAGGTCCAGCTTTCATGGTAGTGGGGCAGAGGTGGAAATTTATTTGACGTCTTCCCTTCAGCTTCTTCCCAGGGCTGTGTTCCTGGGATTCTTGCTGGGAGCGCATCCAAGCTCCTTAAATCAGCTCCCTGCAGCCAAGGGCTTGGGTTTACTCATTTCCCCATGTTCTCCTTGCTGAACCTTTCCAAAATTTTGCCCTGGGGAGTTGGTGGCAGGAGTGTCTGTGTCACAGCAGAGGTGGCTGCCTGGAATGTGGAGAAGGCCCCATGTGGGGACAGCTGCCAGCACCCTGCAGGAATCTGGGAAGTCTTAGGTGAGGGGTCAGGAGTGGCTTGGGACATGGCAGAGCTGTTGGAAAAGACTGCAAAGGTCATCGAGTCCAACCGTTCCCCAGCGCTGCCAAGGCCACCACTGAGCCCTGTCCCCAAGTGCCACCTCCACGTGGATTTTAAATCCCCCCAGGGATGGGGATTCCTCACTGCCGTGGGCAGCTGTGCAAGGGCTGGACAACTCTTTTGGGAAAGGAATTTTCCCAAATATCCAATCTAAACCTCCCCTGGCCCAGCCTGGGGCCGTTCCCTCTCCTCCTGTCCCCGTTCCCTGGGATGAGATCCCAAATCCCCCCCGGCTGTCCCCTCCTGTCAGGGAGTTGTGCAGAGCCACAAGGTCCCCCCTGAGCCCCCTTTTCTCCAGGCTGAGCCCCTTCCCAGCTCCCTCAGCTTTTCCTGGTGCTCCAGACCCTTCCCAGCTCCATTCCCTGGACATGCTCCAACACCTTCTTCTCATGAATGGCCAGAGCTGTCCCCAGGATTCCAGGGGGTCCTTCAGCAGGGCCAGCACAGGGGACAGTCCCTGCCCTGGGGCCATCCTGGGTCCAGCTCTCTCTCTCTCCTTAGTCCTGGCTCTGCTCAGCTCAGGCTCGGCCTCCCTGTGCCCAGCAGAGCCCAGCCATGGAGCGGGGACTCAGCCAGGAGCAGGAGCAGCAGCAGCAGCTCTGCCCTAGCTGGGGCACAGAGGCATGGAAAATAACCCTAATATTAATTAAAGTCACCACAGGCCTTTGGAATTGCTCAGCACCAGGGGCAGGATTCCAACTGCTTTGTGTTTCCCTCTCCTTTTCCCAGCCCTGCTTCCTCCTCTCCGACAGTGGCCGGGTGCCACGGGATGAGCTGAGGCAGCCCGAGAGGGGATCTGTCCGTGCCAAACACATTTCATGCTGCAGCTCAGTAGAGGAAATTACAAACACCGAGGTCCAAGGCCTGAACTGTCCAATTTTCTCCCCTGATTGCCACTGTGCCTCAGCTTAACAGAGTAAATAATGAACACCGATGCAATGAACTTCCCAATAAATTGCTCCCGGTGAATTTCGCACAGGTCACCCAAAAGCAAATTTAATGATTATATGCTGGCCGCGGCCACTTCGGTTTTTTTGTTCCCGGCTCGGTGGTTAGATCCAATCAGCAAAGGAAGGGATGGAAAATAAAGTAAAACACCTCATTTCTGAGCACGCTCCCTGCTCAGTGCAAAAGCGGGAACTTGAACTGCAGGGCACGGGCAGCTCCAGCTCGGATTAGGATGGAATCCTAATTTCCCGGCCAGGAATGAAAGAACAAGGCCAGTCCGCCAGGGACTGTGTCCTGGAGAGGAACCTTTGACTTCCTTTGGAATTTATCACCTGTTTGGAGCACAGAGTCCTCAGGGAACAACATTCCCTGCTCCGCACTCACAGCCTTGGACATCCAGGCTCAGGTTGCCCCTGGGATGTAACTGATGTGGGTCACTGGGTATTTAAAGCGTGGTGGGATGAATCCTTGGGTAGTAAATTCCTGGAATTACAGCACAGGCAGCTTTGTGGCCAAGGTCTGCGGTGATGAGCAGGGCTTATATATCACAGAGTGTTCCACAGTGGGAATGATGAATCCCAAAGCCTCAGGATGGGTGTGCAAGTGGCCATTTGTGGTGGCCCAGCTCCTTTCCACTTCAAGCAGAGCTCCCTGCTCGTCTGTGAGCAGCAGAAGCGACATTGCTGCAGTGCTAATTTCCTCTTGGCACCTCTTCCCCGCTCCCTGTCTGAGTGCCCTCCCCTCCACTGCCATCCACCACAGCCAGAACGAGATTTGCAATTATGATTCATGCTAATAAAATAAAACTGCTGCGGTAAAAGACAAAAGAGAGAGCCTCAGTGGAAAGGCTCCTCAGCAAACCCCTCCAGCCAGAGCTGGCTGTGAATGGCAGGTGATGAGTTCGGGGGCGGATGCACACCTGGATATCCCTGGGGGGTTCATCCATCCGTCCATCCATCCATCCATCCATCCATCCATCCATCCATCCATCCATCCATCCATCCCTGTCCTATCCATGCCCGTGTGTGTACATGCAATACATGAATTTATATCTGCCGGGCAGGTTTGTATCATCCTTAATCAAGAGGATAAAGAAAAGGGAAGAAACCCCCAGGAGAGGACGTGTTGGAGGCTGACACTCAAACTGTGAAAGGAACCAGAGCAATTTGCTTTTCCTTCCACCTTTCCTATTGTGTCTGGCACAGGCTTCAAAATCGTGGGATAATTAAAACCCGGTAAAGATTATGAGGCTGTAAAAAGGAAATTGTGAAACCCTCATGAACATTTACAGCCCCCATGGAAACATTTCATGTTTGTGGTCTGGAGAAGTATTTCCTTGTCTCTTTAAGCACCAAAGGAGCACTTCCCTGGAATGATTCTTGGCAGAGCTGCTGGCATTTCATGGGGCTTCACAAAACAAAATCTCCAGGCTTTGTCTGTGAACTGCTGTGTCCTGCAGGGTCATGTCAGGACAGCAAAATGATTTGTGGGGAAGGATTGGTGCAAGGGACCAGAATCATGAACAATTTGGGTTGGAATGGACCTTAAAGCCCATCCAGTGCCACCTCAGCCATGGCAGGGACACCTCCCACCATCCCAGGGTGCTCCAAGCCCCAATGTCCACCTGGGCCTTGGACATTCCAGGGATCCAGGGGCAGCCACAGCTCATGCTCTCAGCTCAGATCAAAGGTAAAGGAAGTTCCCAGGATTTTTGCACAATTTGCAACACCCCCTTGGGTTTTTTCCCTTTGGGAAACCATCTCCCACTGCAAATGTGTTATAAATGCCCCATGTGACTGATTTCCATAGGCTGGGATGGAGAAACAGGAACCAGACAACAGGAAAGGAAAAATCAATGCTGGGAAGGCAGAAAAGTTTCCCAAGGGCTGGTGCTTTCAGGAGCCTTGACCTTCTGTTCCATCCCTAAGAACTGATAAATCCAGGACAGCCAGAGCCTGNGTATTCAGACTCTGTCAGTAGTCTTTTTGTTCTATTGTTTTTATTTTATTTTGTTTTTATTTTATTTTATTTTATTTTATTTTGTTTTGTTTTATTTTGTTTTATTTTATCTTTTTTTTCCCCTCCTATTAACTTGTTTTTCTGACTCGGAGTCTCTCACTGGTTTTGCTTTCAAACCAGTACGCAGAGCCACCCTCTTCTTCAGAGGAAGCCCCCAGAGGGATGCTGAGGAGGGTGTGTGGACACGGTGAGGGGCTTGTCTGAGGAGTTATTTACTCCCAACCGCGACAGCTTGTCTCTGCCCACAGCCCAGCTCTGTAAACAGACGTCGTTCCCAAAATCTCTCCCCCACACCCACGGTATCTCCTGTCAGTGAGAGACGGTTTGAAACAAACACCAACACTCGGGCCAGAGCCTTTACAAGGGGATCTTTTCCCCCATATCCAGTCTAAACCTTTCCTGGTAAAACTTGAGGTTGTTTCGTATTGCCTGAGGGAGAAACAACCAAATCCCACCTGGCTACAACCTCTTGTAAGGGAGTTGTAGAGAGTGAGGAGGTCCCCCCTGAGCCTCCTTTTCTCCAGGTTGAGCAGCTCTGCGTGATGAACAACCCAATTTCTGTGCTTCAAAATCGCAACATTCATGCTTTGTTACACTCAGGGTGGGAATATTCATTCCAAAACCACCTTCCCAGGAAAAAATATTCAGTAAGGATCCTTTGAGGAGGATTCTAAGATGCTGCTGCAAGGAAGAATCCTGGAATTAAGGTCGGAAAAGACCTCTAAGATCATTGAGTCCAACGCTCTTGTGATGTAGAGAGGAAGCTGGAGCAGGGAATGTCTGTGGGGGGCTGGAATGAGGTGCTTGGGATCTGGATTCCCACATTCCATGTGATGCTCCTGCCTTTCTCCTTGGTGTGATCCTGGAATAATTACTTCCCTTGTGAAGATCTGGAGAGGACTCTGAGCTCTTGGGGAGACACCAGTTAATTGTAAACTCTGATTACCTCAACTGCAAATTCTTCTCTTTCCTCTCCACCTGCTGTGGGTGAGTCCCTGAGTGTCACTGCTGCTCTGTTCACACCTTGTGGGGCTGTGATGGACAACGTGAGGAGCAGCTCAAGGAAAAACAGTTTAAGTCATTTGTTTCAGACTCAAAAATACTCCCAAAGATGAGATTTTCATGATTTTATCCAATCTGTCCTGGCCCCCACCAGCACAGCTGCTGGGTGGGTGGGAAATATGGACTGCAAAGCCTGAGATCAGCAAAGCAGAGCCTCAGATTATTAAGAAATTAATAATTAACCAGTTGCACACTAGGCCACAGCAGCCCAGTCTGAATTCAGAGCTCCTCACACATCACTCCCACACCTCAAAGGGTCTGGGATGCGATTTCCTTGTACCAAGCATCTCTTTTTCCCTTTTCCAAAGTCTGGGTAGGGAATATCCAGCACTCCAGGACTTGCAGCGTGGCACACTGCAGTGTCTGAGCAGGTGAACACAGATCTGTGATCCCAGGAACATCCCATCACCACCCCTCATGGAATTCTCCACACTCCTGCAAACCCATCAGGGAAAGGGAGGGACTCCTGCAGTTAATGGCCAACACTGACATGAGAAAAATTTGGATTATGAATAAAACGAGGGAAAAAAAAAACCCCTCAGAAGATTCCTGACAACAAGAACTGATGGGTTCTGCTTCTTACATGGATGGTGAGAAGCCTCCAGAGTTGGTCCGAGGTAGCTGAGGGTTGGACTGAATGACTCAGAAAATCACTTTCACACTGATGGAGCCTTGGAGAACACTGAATTTGGGCCTGGAAAGGAATCTTTTAAATACCTCAGGAATGACGGTTCTTAAAAACAGCCAGACGAACCACCAGAGCCTTTAAATATCCTTTAATTCTGCAATTTCAAGGTTGACACACAAAGCACCAACAGCTCAGAGAACGCCTTTCTCAGCACAGGAAACACAGCTGGGTCCCCAGTTTTCTTGGCAAATACAAGTGCAGTGGATTCTGATTTTGGAGGAATCGGGACCCTTCTGCCAGGTGGATTTAGAGGGTCAAGGCAGGGCAGAATTGGTGCCCTGGGTGTGCCCCAGATCCTACATTTGGTGCCCTCCTGCCCTTGCTGATCATTGGTGCTGAGATACACAACCCTGCCTTGTCCTTCCGGGGCATCAAGTGACGGCCACAAAATATCTCTGAGGCTGGGAGGACTCAAAGGTAACATTCAGAACAAGAGAAGGGAAGTTTGCTTTGTTATTTTATATTGGCAATTTTCTCCTGCAGCCACCCGGCGCTGCAGGAGCTGGCGCCAGATGGCTCCGGGATAATGAGAGAGGAGAAGTGGAAACAAATGGTCCCGTGTTACCTCCCACGTGGAGAACTGATCACCACCTGAAGGGATAAACCACCGCATCCTTCAGCAGTGGAAACAGCAGAAAACTTTACGTGGGCACAACTTGGAGACGGCACTAGCAGAGCTCAGCAGGCTCCAAAAAAGATCTCCAAACCATCGAGATCCCACCTGTGATCAACAGGTCTGGGATTGACTGGCAGGGTGCTGATCATTTAGTGTGGTCTGAACTTCCAAGACCCAATTTTCCCTTTTCCCACCCCACAGCTCCCTTTACATCTCAAAGCAAAGCAGCAGAACAGAGCAAAGCTGAATATCCCACCCCAAACCCCACTCGGGCTCCTGCTGCGGAATCACTCTGGGGAGAACATTAAAGAAGCGTTACGTGGATACACACCAAAACCACCCCAACCCCAAACCTCAAATGGCATTTCCCTCCTCACCACAACGCCCAGAAGATTTCCACTTTTTCTTTGATTAAAACAGAAAAAAAAAAAAAACCCAACGAAAAAATCCTGGAGGTGCCACCCGCCGGCCGCGGGTGACGCGGGTGGCAGAGAGGGTCACACGGTGGTGATTTTCTTGTCCTTGGTGGCCTGTTTGATGGCAGCCTGCTCGCAGATGATCTCCTTGAGGCGCTGCAGCCTCATGTTCTGCGTGGTTTGGTCCCCCACGCCCGTCTGGCTGCGGTGCAGCAGGTTCAGGGCGTAGATGTACTCCAGCTCCGTGTACTTCACGCCCTGGTCCACCACCAGGTTCAGCAGCTCGTCCGCTGTGTTGTAGAGCATCTCGTAGTACTGCCTGCAGAGAGAAAAACACCCAGGTCAGCTGTGGTGCTTGGTGGGCCAGACCTTCTGCAGAATTCCTTGAATTTTGCTTTTATTCAGCAGAGCAGAGAAAGCTGAACAAAGCACCAGACATCTTCCTAAAATCCCAGAATGGTTTGGGTTGGAGGGGATCTTAAAGCTCTTCTTGTTCCACTCCCTGTCATGGGCAGGGACACCTTCCACTACCCCAGGGTGCTCCAAGACCCAGTGTCCAACCTGGCCTTGGACACTTCCAGGATCCAGGGGCAGCCACAGCTGCTCTGAGCACCTTGTGCCCAACGTGGGCACGTCCTAAAGTCAAAGTGACAGAAATCCCCTTTATTGAGACTCACAGAATGGTTTGGGTTGAAAGAGACCTTAAAGCCCATCCAGTTCCACCCCTGCTTTGATCTCCTCTCTTCTCTCTTCTCCCCCCCGGATTGTCGTTGTAGCACACGAGAAAAAAGATGAGAGACTCCAAATATTTCAGAAGAGCACAGAAAAAAGGCTTTATTGTCTAATTCTTACTACTTTTTATAAGCTGTTCTGATACAGACTTAACGTGATTGGTGAATAGGAACGACACCTCTCTAATCCCATTGGTTAAACTAGAAAACAGCTAAAATGTTTTTCTTTGAGAACTAGAAAGGCAAAACAGCACCTGGAGAATGATTGTTTTGAGAAAGGATAGTTGTTTGCCAAGATTGTTTTGAGAAGAAGCTTTCTTGAGGAATTTTCCGTTGGAAAAAAGGTTAGCAGCTGCTAGCAGGCTAAAATCTCTCAGACCCAGAAATATCAGGCCCACACCTGGATATCCCATGGCTGAGCCCTGGAACCTTTTCCTGCCCAGGCAGATGATCTGGGAAGGGTAAATCAGCTTCCCCATGCTCGGCCATGCCCACATTAAAGCCAAAAGAAAGCTTGGGGAGCTGAATTTGCTCTTTGCTTAGGTTTGCTAAACCCATATAATTATTTATTAACCTATTTGTCAGACGGTAGACTGAGCTTTTGATAACTTCTAATTCTTTTTCCTTGGTTTTAAACCTCAGCTTTAAAAACACAAAGCAGTTGGCCAGCATTCCACGGAGCAGATTCCCCTCACCTGTCCTCCATTTATTTATTCCCTCCATCCTTTACAACTCGCTTTCCTCAGCCACCTCTTGATAATCAAAAGAGGGTTTTTAATGGCAGGGACAAACACACTTGTGAAAGGAAAATGAAGAGCCTAAATAAAAAATCACAGAACAAGAGGCTCATCCCGCTCCCTCTTTCATATTTCATTATTTGATAACATCAGAGGCTGAGTCCATCAGAGCTGCTTGGGCGAAGGCAAACAGGAGAGTGTCTGATCAATATTTATTAATACTTTCAAAGACAAGGAAGGCAAAGTTGAGCAGACTCTGTAATGGAGTGAATAATTACTCATGCAAATCGGGCTTGGCCGCGGGCACTGCCATGCCAGAGCGGCAGGTTTTTAATTGCACCCAATTAAAAATGCACACCTTGTGCTCCTTCCCCGCTGCCTCGCTTGCTCCCCTTTTATTTTAGAGGAAAATTTTAATTAAAAAATAATCTGATCCTGAGAAGAGTGGCAGATGAATCCCGTGTTTGTGAGGTGCAGGAATTCTTCAGTCGGCCCAGATTTAGGACAGGTGAGGAAGGAAGGAGCTGTGAGGAGAAGACGGGGCTGTGCTGCTGGGCTTGTCCAGCGATCAGTTGGTGCAGATTTAGTCCTTTTTTTGCCTTTTTTTTTCCTTCAAGGTGCTCTGTCACTTTGGGAAGGCCACGGATTTTTTGCTTTGGAGCAAAACTTCCCTGCCCCTGTATCCCTGGAAGTGTCCAAGGCAGATTGGATGGATCTTGGAGCACCCTGGATGATTTTGGAGGCCCCTTCCAAACCAATTCATTCTAGGATTGTGGGAATGCTGCTGATGGGAACAAAGTGTCCTAGGGACTCATCCCAACAGAAAAATCCTTTTATTATTTCCATGTTTACTCTCATTATCACTTATTTGTGTTACACTGAAAGGCACCGACTGGATTTGTTGGGCTGATCTGACAGGAGAGATTCTGCACACAAAAACATGGAACAGGTTCTTTGGGAGCATCTCTCCCGAATTCCTAGGGAATAACAGCTGCTCTTTACAAGGGAATTAATCTGCTCCAAGCCTTCAGCTCTTCAGGATGGTAAAAAAACTTCTCCACTGGCATCCAGCTCCAGTGTTGATGGTGTATTTTGGGGAATGAGGAGTGAAGGACTCCCAAATCATTAATATCCTGCTCATACAGGATAATTAACTGATTTTGATGGTTTGGATGACAAGGATTTGTTAATTTTTCAAAAAATAAAATCCATTTCTCATGCGACGAACTCACATCCCCACCAAGACACCCATGGCCTGTTCCTCTGACCACTGGCAATGGGATTGGGTCCAAAGCTGCCCTGAATTTTTTTGTGGATTTTTTAGGACAAACTTAAGAGCAAATTAATACAAAACTGAACTCTCCCTGCTCCCTTTATCCATCTGGAATTGCCCCTGGAAGATCCACCATGACACAAGCAACAGCTCTGTGCTAAGAGCAGACAGGGAAGGTTCAATATCCCTTTAATGGGATGGAAATGGGTCCCAGCTGCAGGAAAAAACATCGCATGGGCAAACCAAAAGTGCAGAACCCACCTGACCCCCAAACCAGTTTGTTTTGTTGGGTTTTTAAGCAGCACTTTTGAAAGAAACCAGCAAACTGCCAACCACGAACCCATTTTGCAAGGAGGCATTTTGAGCTTGTATGTCTATAGATATCCATATTAAAAAATGGTCTCTTGAACTCTGTTCTTGGAGAAAGAGAATAAAAATTAAGAACCTTTCTCATTTAGGGGGAAAAAAAATCTTGGGAAAGGCAATCAGGATGAGCTCAGCTCCTCTGAGGGCTATTAATACCATTCTCCATTTAAATGCTAATGTTCACCTCTAACCCGAAAAAAAAAAAGTTTTCAAAAGGTGGCCAGGTGAATTCCAAATTAAATCCTGATTTCCCTGAGAATAACTTGATCTCTTCTTCAGAGGAGGACCTTGATGTGATGTTTCAGAATAAAGGATCCCACTTTAATTAGTCCTTCCTGCTCTGGCTGGGGGCCTGCTCTGCCTTAGACAGGAATGGATTTGCCGGGCAGGAATTCCAGTCTGGGTGCTGAATTAGCCAAAGGGAACACAAAAAAGGAGAAATATAAGTTCTGTCCTTATCTCCCTCTCTTTTGGGGGATTAGGGAGGCGCTTTGGCAGCACCCGGAATTGCTGCTCTAATGGGAAAGTCAAAAAGGTTAAGTAGGAAGCACTTAAGGAAAATACGGATAAAAACTAAATGAGGGGAGAGGGAAACAGGACAGAAGGAAGATTTCATGATGAGGGTGGGGAGGAGCTGGGATGGAATTCCCAGAGAAGCTGTGGCTGCCCTCGGATCCCTGGAAGTGTCCAAGGCCAGACTGGAGCACCCTGGGATGGTGGAAGGTGTCCCTGCCCATGCCAGGGGTGACACTGGGTGATCTTTAAGGGCCCTTCCAACCCAAATCCTGAAAAGCCACCAGACAGGACAAGCAAGAAGCTGAAGATGATAAAAAAGACCAAAGCTGTGGTTATAAAATCACTCAATTTCGATATTTGAGGATCATGCTGGAACCCTGACATAGAGGGAGAATATAAGTGAGTGCAAAAAAAAAAAAAAAAAAAAAAGGAAAAAAGAGCAAGAAATGAGGTGACTTCAATCAAGTATTGCAGAAGAAATGGAATTTCAGGCCTGGCTTGACCCAGAAGAAAATCCCATGGGGCATTTTTTCCCTTTGGAGTTATTGGAGGTGGGAATGGGGAAGAGCTGAGAATGGTTATAGGGCACTGGATATGGGGCAGGAGAGATGAGCCCCAGCCAGGAGTTTGCAAAGATAATTCTGAAAGCTCAGAACACCAAAGGAAAATCCAGGTGAAGCAGCAATTACTGTAATTTCTGCGCCTGGTGAAGGCTGCGAGGATGTTTGCACACACGCGGCAGTGAGCAGCATTTTAAATCGAAAATCTGCAAATGTGGGAGCTGCTGGTTCCACCTCCAGAGCTTCTGATGGTGAGATGGAAGACAGGGATGGGAGGTGACAGCTGCATCGCAGCTTTTCATGGAATCACAGATGGTTTGGGATGGAAGGGACCTTAAACATCATCAAATTCCAACCAGGACACCTTCCCTATCCCAGGGTGCTCCAAGCCCCATCCAACCTGGCCTTGGACACTTCCAGGGATGGATCCAGTTCCACTTTCCAACCACTGCTCATCCTAAACTGCAGCTGCAACCCTAAAATAAGGGACATCACCCTCAGGACACCATTCCATGAGGGAAGGTAAATCCGGATTGAAGAAATCTGATTTTCTTCAGATTTCTTCCTTGATTTTTCAATTAACCCGGAGCAGTTCTGGGGACAGCAACAGGAAAGTTCCTTCTGCGCCTCCAGAAGAACCCAAAGTGCTTTAGGGGAGTTCACATCAGAGATGGTTTTGCTGTTCTGGTCAACCTCTCAGGCACCACACCAAGACCTGGACACTTCTCCTGCGTGCCTGGGGTGAGGAAGAAGCCCCTACATGGCTCCATGGACTGAAAAACCCCCAAAATGAACCCAGAAATGTTCCTGTTGCTGTGACCTCCATCTTCTCTGTGCTCACCTCATCCGCAGCCCCTTGGAAGCAGCTGCCCCATCACCACACATGGCACGATTTGGGGCAGGAGTCACTATGTAACCCTGATTTTCAAGTCTGAGATGTTTTAGTTTCTAAAAATTCTTTTCCCAGGCGATTTTCCGTAAACAAGAGGAATATTTATGTAACTGTACCTATGTTTATCCATTCTTTCTCACAGGAGAGGTTTCTTGATTTCCCTCTGTTCTAACCAATGTGATTGAAGAGGTTTGTCTTTGTTTCACCAATCAAACTGGTCTTTGTAAAATGGTATAAAAGAGAAACATCTCAAAAATAGAGTCATTTTTTCTAGCCTTCTAAAAGATCTCGGAGTATGTGTCGTTGTTTGGTGCACAACAGCGATACCACTGATGGCTCTGGGGCTGTGCTACCACAAGAACATAAAAAACCCCCACCTACAAACCTAAAACATGCGAAATTCCAAGATGGGAAATGATTTGGGAAAGAAAACAAAGCAGGAGAGGAAGAACTAAAAGTGAAACTGGAGTACAGGGGTGCTTCACACTCCTGCTGCAAATCACAGCCCTTAATAAATAATCAAGGGATGGAAGGATAATATTGGGGTTTTTTAAAAAAAGCTGGAAGAATAATTAAAATTAAGTCATTTATCCAAGGTAGGAAAAAGTACCAGAGACGGGAAGCCCTCACCCCTTGCTCAGTACCCACACAGGGCTCTGATCAGCTACAGAGCCAGGTAAGAAAAACAACTGTATTTATTCAAAAGGGCACAAGCTTCGCCTTCTAATTAGAGACAACCTCGTTAGGAAATCCAATTACTTCCCCCTTTTAAGTTTAAACCACAGAGACAGCGTACGAAGCCCTACATACAAATCAGCTCACCTGGGGGTTGGTTTTTATACAGATGAAGCCATTCTGGATAAAACCCCCCCAGCCAACACCTCTGGGTGCCACGTGCAGCTCTGTCACTGGGTTCGTCACCACTGCAGAGCTTTTTGCCAAACACAGATGAGAAATCACCTCTTAAATNCCCCGGGATCCTGGGAATGGGGATCTCTGAGCATCCCCACGTGCACGGAGCTCTTAAAACCCATCCCTGAACACCTCCGAGCCCCCTCCCAGCGCGCAGAGAGACACGGTAATTACACAGCTTTTCAAAGGAAGGATAAATCCATTAAAGCCCATTAAATAATTCTTCAAAAAACAATGTCTGAGCCACTCCTTGTAGCTCCAAACCGGCTGATCCTAATGAAAGATGGAAATTCTCGCTCTCCAAATGGAACTTTATAGGGTATTAAACAAGCACCCTCAGCACTTATCTAAATCTTTAATTAGTTCTATAATATACTGATGATATCAAGGCTAATTAAATTTATACAGATAAAGAGCAATGAAATTCTAGCCAAGTGAGCTGGAAAGTACATATTAAATAGTAAATTTAATGGCTCAGGAAGATAAATGCGATTTTGTATAAAAAAATTAAATTCAATTTACATGTTGTATTAAAATTGATTTTGGGTGTGCAAATGATTGGAAAAGAATCTTTTTAATAGATCAGTAAAAGTGTTAATCTGACCCGTTTAAATATTGGTTATTAATGCCAGCATTTGCAAATAAGCCACACACATTTGCATTTTACTGCATATAGTAAAAAAAAAAAAAAAAAAAAAAAAAAAAAAAAAAAATTATCTATACCATCTGCCAGTTTTTAGAGAATATTAAGAGATTTTCCCCCTTGCCTCGTGCATAAATTGGAGGGAAAGTGGAAATGAATGCAGCCTGAAAGAAGAGGGAGTCAGCAGTTCCACGGAAAGTGCTGCAGAGATTGCTCCAGTCAGCAAAAAACCCCACAATTTTCGCTTCCCTTTGGGAACAACGATCACTGTGGCAACCCCCCAGCTTTATTTAGGATCAAGTGACGTGGAACTGGATGCGACCGGGGAGGTGCTCAGTGGTGCCAGCTGAGCTGTGACAAACCAGGAATGGTTGGGAGCTGCCCGTGGGTGAAGGACACGATGGGATCTGCCTGGTGGGCACAGAATGGTGAACTGGTAGCTCAAGTAGGGCCCTCAAGTCAGTGTCAGCCTGTAGTAGATCATGGTTGGGTCCAACAAGTCAGTGTCTTCTTGTGGTAGGTCATGGCTGGATCCAGCAAGTCAATTGTAGCCCTAATTTCATGC
>VYZR01005513.1:0-10401 GCA_013400675.1 Oxylabes madagascariensis
TCAGCCAGGGAAGTCCTGAGTTTGGGAGGCAGCAAGCATTCAAGGTTGTTGCTTCAGTGATTGAGACTTGTGACCAATTTCCAGCCCCTAACAATGCTTCCCCTACCAAGAAGCCTCAGCAGAGAGCTCTGCTTCCACCTGTTTCTGCTGCAGGGTGGAGCAGGGGAGCTGCTCCTGTCCCAGCACACCCTGCCAGGGGTTAGGCTAAAGCTGCCTTCTCCTGGCTTGATTTCTTCCTTGCCCCGCATCCCTTGGGCAGCGAGTTTCCACGGAGCAGCCTCATCCTGGGGGTTTGTGGCTCTGCCGGGAGTGGGCTGCAGCACTCGGGGAGTCCCCAGCGAGAGTCCCCTCATCCCCTCGGGTCCCCTGGGGAGCGCCTCTGGCAGGTGGGCTGGGGATGAGCACGGGGACTTGTGTGTCTGCAGGAGGGACGCTGAAAAGACAGAGACCTGGAAATTACCCCTGGCACAACCTCGGGGCATGACTGGCCTCCACCACAATCGCCCAAGAGGGAAAGGAGGGAAAGGTAACGCTTCGTTTTTAATTTTTGAGCAGACCGGGGTATTTTTCCTCAGCAGTCTCCCATTCGTGGTTGGAAACCACCGTGCCATAATGGTTTAAAAACATGTGGGGACCTGGGACAAGAAAGATGAATTTGCCGTTAATGACAGCAGCACACAAAAAGTCTCCCCACTGCATGTTTGGGGGGTTTTTGCCCCTCTCCCAAATAAATACGTGGCTCTGTGCCAACGTGCCTGATGAGAATGCTTAATGAACCAAGCATGCTCCACAACGAGTGTTTTCCCAGAGATGTCTCCTTAATTGCCACAGATTATTTGCTTAATTGTCTGGTAGTTTTATTTTCAGAAGAATTAAAGGGGGGGAGGTGAAAAGAGTGGAAGATAAAGACAAGGAAAAGGAAGGCAAGGCAAGTGAGACATAAAGAAGGAAGGAAACAAGAATAAAGAAATAAAAGAAAAAAGTAAAAATGACCAAGAGGAAAAAGAGAAAAGAAAAAAAGATACAAATAGAAGAAGTAGAAAAATGGAAAGTAAAGGAAAAATGGAAAAAGAAAAAAAAAAGCTTGTGGAAAAAAGTAAGCCTGACAGAAGAGAAGCAGAGCTTTTAGGGTACAAATATGAAAACACTGCGGGGTTTAGTAAGATCATTACAAGCGAATAGAATTATAATAGAAAAAAAAAGATTGGAAAGAAGGAAATTGTAGTCGCAAAACTGCTAAAGCCAGACAGAAAGAGGCTTTGAACAGAGGTAAAAAAAAAAACAAAAACAAAAACAAAAAGCCCAAAAACAAACAAACAAACAAAAAAACCGGAAAAAACAAACAAACAAACAAACAAACAAAAAAAAAACACAAAAAAACCCCACCAAAACAAACCCAAAAACACCAAAACCAAAAACAAACCCAAAAAACCCCTAAAACAAAACAAACAAACAAACAACTGAAAGAAAAACACTCTCCCACACATTATTTGGTTTTCCTACTTCTTTTGGCTTCTTTCCTCAGGGAAAACAGAAATACAATACCAGACATGATATAGTTATTAAGAAAAAAAAAAAAAAAGAAAATAGCAAGAGAGTTTTCTAGCAACTCCCTTAAAAAACAAACCGTGCTAGGCAAGCCCTTCCTAAGGAGAGGAACTTTGGGATGCAGTTGGGGGAGGGGGCGGTGGGGGCTGCATGAGGGGAGGAGGGCAGGGCAGCATCCCTGCATCCCCCGGGGGTGTCGGAGCGCTCCTCACGCATTAACTGACGGATCCAAACCCCTCCTGCGACACGAGTATTATTACAACTGGAATAACAAAGGCGCAGACCCAGCTCAGTGACTTCGCCTGGAATCGGGGCAGGGATTTGGGATGTGGGTGTCCCCAGCGCTCCAGACAGAGCTGCCACCACCGAGACAGCCCGCACTGTCCTCGGGGTTGTGTCTCCTCTGCTTCGGCCGGGACACTGCAAATGTTTTCAGGCTGCTTTCAGCTCTGTCGCTGCCCACCCTTGCGGGAGCAGCTCCCTGAGAGCAGGTTCTGCTCAGGACAGGGCCCCAATGTCTGTGCGGGTGATGGGAAGGAGGGACAAAACTCCGGTCAGACCCCGGGCAGCTGCAGACACAGAGGTGAGGTCATGGCATCAAGGGGTTTAGGCCAGTCTTACGTGGGATTATGTGTGAAGATCTTCCTCTGCATCCCATCTGGATGTCTCATCTCCCAGGAGCTGCTGACCCCTGGAGCTGTACTCCTCCTCTGAACTCCTCCTGCTGTGCAGGTGTGTGAAACCACTGGCTTGCTGAAAGTGTGAGAAACAAAGGTACAGTCAGGGCTGGACTCGCGGAAATCGAACTGGAACCAAGATGGAAGAACCTGCAGCTACATGGGCAGAGCTGGAGCCTTAGGGATTTGTGCAGATCTTCCAGCTACAAACTGGAATTCCCTGCCCTGGGTTACCTGGGTGACCCTGCCTTTTTTTGCGTCAGCGTTTTCCAGAGAGGGAATTGCTCTGTGGGTGCTGCTGACCTGGTGTTCTGCATCAGTGTGGCAGAAAAGCAGGTTCCAAATGAAACCCAGCACAAGCTGCTTTCCACTTGGGTGTTGTGTGCATAGGTGTTTGCTGTGAAATTTTGCTGTTTCCTGCATCTTCTGATCACTTTTCTGCATCCAGCTGTGCTGTGTCTGGACGCAAACCCTTAGTATGCTTCAAATAACCCCATAGCTCATCTGTTCCTCCATCTGCCTTAAACTGTGAGAATTTCAAATGCTGTTGTGAGAAGGTAACAAAACCAGCATGGGTCAAAATAGGCAACAGGACTGTGTGTCTTGCAGAGGCTGACAATGCTGAAAGGGCAAGGATGAAGGCTGAGAAGTGTATTTCCATCTAGAACTGGCTTAATTCTTAGTGAAAAGTCAACACCACAGGTTGGTCACAGGAAGCTGTCACTTCTTAGGTCCTGCTGCAACCTCTACAGTTCCCTCAGTGACTAGGGCAGCTGCCAGAGAGTCAAAGAGGATCACTGCTGCCAACAAGAGTTGAATTGAGCCCTCAAGGAAGAAGAGTGAAATGTTTAGAAGTCAAGAGTCTGCTGCCTGAAAGTCAATACAGACTGGTGTAAGCTGATGCTGGAAAAGGAACTGTGCAAGGGCTGTTCCAAGTTCAACTAACTCTAAGTCAGAGGTTTCAAAGAACAGCTCAGTGCTCGGCTCTGCTCCATTTGTCATCCAGGGAGAGATTTTGACACTTCCTGAGGGCAGTGTGGCCCACCCACAGTCTAAGGCAGTTTGAGAGCCACATCCCTTTCTGCAGACTGAAAAGCCTGGGTAAGGTGGGACTTATCTGCATTTTGCTGTTCCCTCCTGACCCTGCAACAAGGGGACCCACTCTGACACTGAGTGCCTCCAAAAGATCTACCACAGGTTCAACAGACACCAACCTTTTGCAGTCAACAAGACCTTTCAGGCTTTTTCTGTTGTTGTTGCTCTGAGAAGAGTTCAAGGGTCTAGAAGTAATATCTGCCGAAAGGCAGAAGAAGATTGTTTCTACAAACTGAGAGTGGCATGAAATTAAACATCTTTTGATACTATCTTATAGACTGCCAACAAACATTCCTACCATAAGCAGGCCACCCAATTAAAATGAAAAGTGAATCCCTTAATGTGGTTGCATATATATATTATATATATATATATAAACATGCAGCCAGATGACCATTTTTATGCTGCTGTTGCAGTAGCTGAGGGTTTTATACTTATTTTTATGTGTGTTATCATTGCAATAATTAAAATAATTGAAGTCAGAGGGGCAGATAATTTCTTGCACCACAATGTCACCCCATTGAGGAGGCACTTTGTGACATCATGGAACTTCTACTGCCACTTCCATGGTGAGCTATACTTCTGTTTTTCTTCCCTTCCTCTGGGAAGCCATCAGGGTGGAAATGTCACTCTTACAGTCACATGAAATATCCTGGTGGCTTTGGAGGCATATTTTATATGGATTTCTCAGTTCTCGCATTTCTCTTTGTGTGAGGACTGCTTTATGTATTACCAGACCTGTGAGCTAACACTCAAATGTCCATGTTTGGAGGGCCTAGGGGACTTATCTGCTCTAAAACCAACACCAATGCCACCAGGATGCCCCAAACAACCCTCATTCAGTTCAGTGGTTGCCCTCCTATCGATTTCAGCTGGCTGTGGTTCATGTCTAAATACCAGACTTTTCCATGGTGGGAGAGACCAAATTTTTGATCCTTGTTTTGTCATACCCCCTACTAAATTTATCTCTGGAAGTGACCTCAGAATTTTTGAATGGCATTCTCGAATGGCATTCTCTGTGGCTTTCTAAACAATGTCTTGATTTCACCAGAGGAAAAGGGAAAGAGACTCTTTAAACTAGCAGAACACCCTTTTGTTATATCTCAGATAAATCTGAACTAATCATAAGTCAGCCCATCCGGTCACACCGGCGTCATTGTCTCCACTGCTGATTAATGGGTCAGGGCTAACTTTAAACTGGCACTTCCTGGTTTGCTGTTCAAACCTGTTTTAAATTGTTGCTAAATTGCAGTTTTGCCGTGGCCCACTCATGGGGAGGCTGAGCCAGGGGCTGCTCTGGAAGGGGACAACTGGCTGCAGGCCTGTTGTGTCCCACTATCAACCCAAAAGTTGGCCTGAAACTGCATCTGAGCACCTGAAGGAGCTTCCACAGCATGGCCAGCAGCGTGGTACCATGAAGGACTTGAAAGAATGAAGGGGAAAAAAATAAAATCTCAGTGGATGTCATAACGACCTGGGTTTGTTTATGTAACGCAGGGGGCTGAATCATATCTCACCCTTTCATCACTCAGCCCTGGAACAGTAGTACTTTAATAACGGCTCATGACAAAAATATGGAAAAAATTAGAAGCCAGAGCAAAAGAGAAGATTTTTTTTTTTTTTTCCCCTGATGCAGTTTAAGTTCTCCAAAAGCCAGTCATTGTTTATTTTTGTCCAAACCTCCCCTTTCTTATTTAACAACTCTGATTCTTGTTTCTCTTTATGGATTGTAGTTGAGAAGGTTGATTTTTTTTTAATATAGGAAAGGAATTTAATGTTTTGCAACTGCTGCATATTTTTGGTAGGTAAGACTGGACAAGTTCTTTCCAATATACCTGATGCTTTATTAAAACCAGGGCTAGAATATGGTTATTCATGTGCTTTCTCTGCTCTTTTGAATAGAGTGTGGCTCTCAGACCTCCCACCTAGACTCCAACTCATTAAGGACATGTGAGATCAGGAGCTTTAGAAACGAAATTGATTGTTGAATACTTGTGTAACGTGGCATTGCAAACCCCAGTTTTGTCTCTGGAGAGGCAGAATTTTGTTTCCACGGATTTTGTTTCTTTCCAAGCTGTCTCCTTATGCCCACAGAAGATCTAGATCTTTCAAAGGCAGGAGGGCAATCTGGCTGATGTTCTATGGGATGTGGATTCCTAGGAGGAGATTTCTCACTGCAACAAGACTCATGGAGCAGCTGGATGTGGATCATGATACCTGGATGCTGTAACACCATTTTCTAAGTGTCATTGTGGCAGGATTAGCTCTCTATGGCATTCCTGCAGATGTTTGTCTGACCTGCTCTTGATGTCTGCCAAGACATTGGTGAATATTCCTGATGATCTCCTGCACTAAGAGAGTACCCTCACCACAGAAAGATCCTTTAAGGCTTCTTCCTCACTAAAATCACAGAATCACAGAGTTAACTAGGTTGAAAAAGACCTCTGAGGCCATCCAGTCCAACCCATAAATTTAAAATTTAAACTATGGATTCTTAGACAGCCTGCCACAGACATGGAGAACAGGTTATTAACTCTCTTAATTTCTTCAGGGAGGCTTGCTGTCCTGCCTTCTCTGGAGTGGGTACTCTGTCTGCACTGCAGGAATGTACCCTGTGTCCCCTGAAAGGCACCATGGTTTTGTCGTGGGCTTCTCTTGAAAGAAACCTGAGGAAGGGATATGGAAGGACAGCTTCCCAATAGATCCATGGGCACACAAGTGGATCAGAACTAAAAGTGTACCTACCCCATGAAAATCAGTTGAACACAACGTGCCCTGAGGTGCATGTGGCTGCAGGGACCAGCATGCCCTGGTCACGGCAGTGTGATGATTTTCCAGACTACATTTATGGAAGCAAAAGGAAGAATGACAGGCTTCACACAAGATACCCATGCTGTGAAGCTGCTGTGGCTGTCCCTGCCCCAAGCTGATGAACTCTGAATTATTTCTGGACTTGATGCAGGCCACTGAGCTCAACCATTAGACAGCCTGGATATGAAGAGAAGACAGCAATGTGTATGTGATTAAATGATGCCAATTGTCCTCAAGACTGGAGAGCAGACCTGCTCATTTCCATTGAGTACTCGTACCCTTAGATTTTGGCAACCACTGGCTTTATAACTATATTCAGCACTATCAGGGCTTTCTGTGCCTGGGACAGTAGCACAAACATGATTTTACCTCTTCTGTCTCCCTCAAATTTCCAGACGGCGTTGCTGCTTTGGAAATGGGACTTTTTAGAGGAGCTGCTGTGTCATGGCAGCATGTGAGGGCATGACAAGTACATCTCTAGGGAGTAAAGCCAAATTTGTGTTCCAAACTCAGCTTGTGGGGTTGGCATGGTGGAAACCAGAGCATGGGTAGGACCCTCTTCTAGAAACTGACAGTTCTCTTTGTGAAACTGTTGATAGGCTTCCCCCATGTGCACCACTGCCTGCATGGAGTTTTTCTGGGGTCACCAGTAAGCCAGGGACAATGACCTACGCATAGCCACATGCTTCTTCAAGCATGCATTTGAATTAGGGAAAAAAAAAAAAAGCCTTTTTCTAAGCAGGGCAATTTAATAAGTGTGTTTGGGTCACGCAGAATATGACCTTGAGAAACTACCAGGGCTATAATCTTATGGGAGAGTTGGCTTTTGTGCTTCCCAGCCACAGATGAAAACTCTGTGGTGCTTGATATGGTGGTGAGGGAGTCTTACAAATGACATGCAAATACAATATAAATATGAAGTTCTATTTGTTTGTCTGGTTTTGAGGCCCTGTGCCATGTTTTCAGGCATTTCTCTGCAAATCTGAGAGAAAAAAGAATAATTTCATATTGAAATAAAATAAAACTAAACAACAACAACCCAACCAAAAACCCTCTGATATTGTTTTGTAACTGTTAGCTGACAGGAACTGGAGCTTGAAGCAAAATATCAGATATAATGAAGACTGTGATAAAGGGCTGCAAGAACCAGCAGCTCCGCACAGGAGCTCCACTTCCAGCACTGACTATGCCCTGTGGCAAGGAGCAGATTTCGCAATTTCAAGGAAAGAAGAAGCTGCTCAATGGCAAGAGGACAATCTATAAACACTGCAGGATGCTGAGAGGCCAAGGAGAGAAAACCACAACAGCTGCTTCTCTCCCTTCCAAAGACAGCGGGTGCCTCAAGGTGAGGCTGGTGGGGGTGATGGATTCCACCTTGACACAACGCGTGCTTGGGTTATCTTGGCTCCAAACAAATGCCCCAGCTGATGAAGCAAACCAAATCAGGGCTGGATACATTCTATAACACCATCTCTCACAGAGGGACCTGCTCATCCACCTCATCCAGCACAGGCACCTTCCAAATATCTGCTTCTAAGCAGATCTGACTGCAGCAGGGGTGCTGCAGCCCCAAGCCAGGCCTGGTGGCAGAGACAGCCAGCACATCCCCAAGGCCATCACAGTGCTGCAGAGAATCATAGAATCATTAGGTTGGAAGAGACTTTTAAGATCATTGAATCCAACCCAGCCCTAACACCTCAATTAAACCATGGCACCGAGTGCCACTCCAGTCTTTTTTCAAACACACACAGGGATGGTGACTCCACCACCTCTCCGGGCAGACCATTCCAGTACTTTATCACTCTTTCAGTAAAAAACTTTTTCCTAACATCCAACCTATATTTCCCTTGGCACAGCTTGAGACTGTGTCCTCTCGTTCTGTCAGTTGCTGCCTGGAGAAAGAGACCAACCCTCAGCTGACTACAACCACCCTTCAGGAAGTTGTAGAGAGTGATAAGATCACCTCTGAGTCTCCTTTTCTCCAGGCTAAACAATCCCAGCTCCGTCAGTCGTTCCTCAAAGGCTGAGGAAGGAGTGAAGAAGAAGGGAGGATGAAGCTTTTTGTTTTTCAGACCTTGCTTTGGCATTCCCCTGTTGGAAGAACACTTTGGTTGTAGCAGAAAGGGTGGGGTAAATAAGCAATAACTCTACTGTCCTTGGATCTCCTGCATCCCCTTGGAGAAAGATAGCAGGGCAGGATAGCTTGCAGGGTTACATGTGCCAATGTCCCCTTCACCCTCCTGATGGTGGACAGCCGGCCTGGCCTCTGGAGGAGCAGCAGATCAACTCCCCATCGCTCTCTGGACTTCAGAAGGGATAACCCCAGCATGGAGGAGGAAAGAAAAATTAGTCAAAAAGAAGAAAGGCTCCTCACTTTGGGCAATGGAAATGAAACTTGTGACTTGGTTTCTGAGAGGCCCATCTGCCAGAACCGCTGTGCCTGTTGCAAAACCCACTGCTGTGGGCAGATAACTGACTGACCACAGCTCAACAGCACGTGGGACAGAGTGAGTCCTCTCCTCTGGAGCTAGATATGATGTTAAGTAAATAAAACCACTAATATTTTCTCATTTGCTGCCTGTCTGCAGCAGCCAGACCTGCAAGCAGCTCCAGTCAGCCAGGCACAACTGGTGACTGCAGGACAAGGCAGTGGCTGCAGCAGTTTGTAATGATGCAAACGAGTGGTTACCAGTCAGTTATAGCAAGGTAAAGGCAAACACTGTGTTATTATGGGAGGCCACTCGTGATGTGACAAGGAAGTTTCCTTGGCCCTAGTGTTTAAATAAATTGCAAGCAACTGTTGTTCAGAGAAATTCCTCCTATAAATGGAAAAGGCTTCTGCAGTTCATATGTGCTATATGTTAATGTCTGTGCAAGATACCCATAGTTTCCATTTTTCCATGACTCTCTTTCCTCCCCCAGTGTTGGGCTGTATGGTCTTGATCAGTGACCACAAGCAACCAGCTCCATAAACTTCTGTGGAAGATGCAGACTCAGGTTTTTAAAAAATAGGAGCAATTTATCCTCCTAGCCCCCTGTGAAATCTAAGTCCTCAGCTCTCGTACCTGATTCTGAGTAAAGCTTGCACAGAAATGTCTTGCCTGACTTTTGACTGCTGTGGATGAGCTGCCTCAGCTGAACCCACCTTGCTTATTTTGCACCTGAATGGCTTAACAACCTCTTGTCAGGATTTTCCAGAAGAAAAGATGTGTTGAGCAACAATCTAATAGACAGTCCTTCTCCAGACTGCATTCTCCCAGTCTGGAGGAGCTCTCTTCCACAAAAATATCATGCCTGCATTTTTAGCACTGAAGTTCTCTCTCGGGAATAGCCAGAAGTTGTGAATGGTTGGATACTCAGCCAAGGAGAGTTTATAGGTTCATATATAACAGAGGCTCATCACTGTGTTATTTCTTGTCATAAAAACTCCATTCCCTGGCAGAATTTGTTCATCTCTGTCCCCTATCAGCCAGGCAGCCTTCTCAACTTCACCCATCACCAGAAAAGCCTTGGTATCAATCAACAAAATTTTCCTGACTCCTCAAACATATCTGTTGTACATACCCTTATATTTTTCTAGGGCAGTGTGGGCTTAATAGAAAATAAAAAAGGAAGGGGGAAAAAAAAAGAAAACAAAATCATAGTTCCCATTAAATTTGTGAAATTATCCCTGATATTTTGTATTTTAAGTCAGTCCAAATTTGTGTAGCAGGTAGCACATTCTGTTTAGCATCTGATTAAATTCCAGCTTGAGTAATTAAATTCTGTTGCTCAAAATTCATCCTGTAGTTTCAATTAGATGCAATCATTAAATTTTCACTTCCTTTTCTGAACTGTTGGGTAATGTTAGTGTGCATTGTTCAAACTGTTGTCCTACCTCATCACGGAGATGCCGTGTCCTGTTGGATTGTTGTAAATGAACAGAGCAGGAGACAAAGTTAACTCCTTTTATGCCTTTATTAGAAGAGGATGGCTCTAGGGATGGCCTACGCCACCTCTCCGCTGCTCCCAGTACCACCGAGGAGGAGGTTCATTCGACTTCGTCTGCTGAGATGCAGTGCAGGCGAAGTCGGGCCTTCCAACCTCACAGGAGCACAGGAAAGCTCCTCCAGCTCGTTGCAATCCAGGGGTGTCTCTCTCTTTGCCCATTTTTCTGGTTACAGCAAGGTGACGGGAGTTGTCCACAGATGTTCTAGGGCTTTGCTTACTTGGTGTTATTGTCTAAGTGTCTGAAGTTGACGTTGGCCTGTGTGGGTTAGGAGTTTTTAAT